>AXNI01016089.1:0-10926 GCA_000498555.1 Heterococcus sp. DN1 | reverse complement strand
TGCTGAGAACTCGTGTCACAAGTGATGCGGAACTGCTCAGTATCAACACTTGCGCGCTCAGTTGATGAGCAGCACAGCTCACCTGGTACAGAGGGAAGGATGGCTGTGGCAGCAGGACATTGTCACCAGGGTTCAGTAGAGCTGACAGCACCAAATCCAGTGAGCCGCTGCAGCCGCTAGTGATGAACACATCAGCAGCGCACAGCGAAGATGTCGGTGTGCTGTTGGCTGCTGCTACTGCTGCTCGCGCCTCTGCTGTGCCTGCGCTGTGGCAGTA
This sequence comes from Heterococcus sp. DN1, assembly GCA_000498555.1. Taxonomy (NCBI): domain Eukaryota; class Xanthophyceae; order Tribonematales; family Heteropediaceae; genus Heterococcus; species Heterococcus sp. DN1. The sequence goes on along the minus strand of AXNI01016089.1, from coordinate 10,649 downwards.
GCCGTTGTTGCTGCCTGCTTGTGCTATGCGCACAATAGTCTCTGTAAGCAGCGCTGGTTCTCTGAGGTTTCCATAGGCGCATGGGTCACCTGCAGCATAGAGCCGGGGTGGAACAAAGAAGAGTTCAGCGCTTGCTAACACGAAGAGCTGTTGTAAGTTCGCGCTTACCAGTTCAGCTTCTATCATTATGCCTATTGCTTAGCGATACATACAGCACAGTTAGGTGGATTGTGAAGCGTATTCTCGCAAGGGCTCAGTGCAGCAATGAAGTACCTAGAGAGAGAGAGATAGGCGCCTTCCCGCAGCTACTGGGCTTGATAGCTTCAACAACACGTCTGATGGGGTTTAAACTCCGGCAGGCTTTCTTTGAAGCTGCTACGTGCCACTTCCTTGCACTGTTCCCTGACAGTTGATAAATAGCGCTGTCTCCACCAGCGCCTGCAGCTGAGTTCAAAGGCGCCATAGCGTGCACAGTTACAAAAGAACGGAGGAAGCACTAGCTGCTGCCGAAGTACTGAAAAGGGATGACGAGCTCAACTTGCAGCTTGAATCGTGCCCCCATTCAGCGGTTAGCCCCAATTGGCGTTACTTTGAAATTTCACTTTGGTGCTAGTGCTTGCCTTTGAGACAAATGCGTATGTTCATACCTTGCACTGCTGAGCTTGCAGAGCCCTTGCCACACATATCACTTTGTGAAACACAATCTTCGATTCCTGCGATCGCGAGTCTGCTAGGGCAGAGCACAGCATATATAAGAGCTAGCGCGCCGTACATGTGCAGCATAGATGCTGCTGCAGCGTACCACTTCTGGTCTGCGCTCGCAATGCGGCTCCTGCAAGCAAAATTGCATACACTGCCATAAACTCAAACTTGAATGCCCTCGTTGAAGACACAGAGGTAGCAGAGCGGCTACCTAGACTGCTGGCGGCGACTTCAGAGCTTTGAGCTGAGAGTCTTAGATGAGTCTAACATGTCACTGAGAGAGTTCAGTGAGATCAATGAGGACAGAGAGCTTGGCGTGGTGAAGTGTTTGGCCAGATAGCACGTATATATGTGTACAGACTTATATAAGGTAACAGCATACACTTATATGTACCTTACCCAGCTGCTTGGCATCACAATCGCGGCCATTGTGCGTGCTGCAGTCTCTAGTTTTGCGCTGTGCATGCTGCTGCTGCTTCTTGTACGCAACGATTTAGCACGTGCTTACTGATACTTCTCCGTTGCTGTCATGTGACATGCCACTATTGTGCTGCTGCCAGGCTGCCATGAAGAGTTTACAAGATCGTGGTGATGTGCATAGGCGTGCTGTTCAAATGGAGGCTGTTTGCCACTAGCAGCTAAAGATGCGGAGAGTGCATCTCGCTTCTCTATTGGGAAAGCTGCTCACCGCATCCACTCTGGCACACTCATCTATATACTATCGCTTGCGACAGGTGGGTCTCGCATGCATGCATAGCATACACTAACATGCGCTAGTAGCAACAGCTCGTATACTTTGCTCAGCTGTGTGAGCACGCTCACTCTATAGATTCAATGTTTGCCTTGCTTAGCTGCTTTCATTGCTATAGCCAGCGTGCTGCATCACACGCACCATAGCAAGTATAGCGAGCACCTTGTGCTACATGCACAACAATGAACCGATACAAGGACTCGAACAAACACAACTGCATGGCACGAGTCATCAATAAGCTCATTTGGCTTGGTACGTGCACACCTCTTACGTGCACACCTCTAACTACACATCACATCATGCTGTTGCTGATGTGATTACTAGTAGCGCAAGCTTGCATGTATTTGCATATTGGCACTTGCGGTAATGCTCATACTTAGGCATACTGTCATTTACTGACGCACGCAAGTGATTAAATACTTGTACTTACACATCTCTGTTATGTTCTTATCTTTGTGCTGATGCCCATATGCATTGTCGTTACACTATACATCATCACAGGCTTGCTTGCTATGCCACGCTCTGAATGAAAATGACACAACACATGCATACTCAAGCATGACTCATCACAGCGGTTATGCGCAATGGTGAGGCTATTATTCAAGCATACTGTGACACGTGTTTCTACAACGCAACGAGCCTTTCTCTGAGCTATCACTCCGTTGTATACTGTACATTGGGGTGACGCCATCACGTACAAGTAGCTGACCACATACTAACATCACTGCATTGTTTTCCTCTCTTCACATATTTAAATGCACATTTCTATAAACAACAGGCTAATACCACCACTGCACTAAAGATAGCACACGATGCTATTCAAGCAACGCGCATACGCCATGTAGCGCGGTAAGTTTGTCACCCTTTTCACTTTGAACCAGAGTCCTTAAGCTATTGCCGAAGTATCTACTCATCGATGCTTGGCTACAGTGCAAAGTCGTGATATTGTCGAGTCACCACCAACGACATGTTCTGTACTTACTGAACCTTTGTGGATTGTGCTTATTGCAATCACTGTAGTCGCATAAGTCTCGGTAAGGGAAAAGCAATTCGGCGGCCTTAGCTTAGGACTCATTACTTGAAGCACATACACACTCTGTCGGCAAAGACAATCAAGTAAACTGTAGTCGAGTAAGCTTGCCTTTCATATCATAGAGTAGGATGCTTTAGCAGCTTGCAGTAGCAGTATGCAGTGCTGGCATGCGTGAATGTCAGTGACTTCACGAAAGCCGTGCTTACACAGTTGAGAGAGTGTACCACCACTGTTGATACCTCTGCAAGGAAAGGCATGCTAATAGTGCTGAACAATGGTAAGTTTACTACCAAACAATACAGAGCTTACTCACTTTACGTATGTATGTGTTATGTATGTAGCGTGGCTGTCAGATGCTGTCTGTACAAGTGTATTATCTCTCTGTACAAAGCCGTGCTGTTGTGCTCACAGTAGCTTCATTGGAGATGTTTGTTATATACAAGGCAATGCACTCACAGTGTCATGATACTGTCACACCATGCTTTACTGATGTTGTTGCATTACTACAGGCATCCTGTGCACAGGTACATGAAGCGCACACAGCCACTCCACCAAGTGTGTGAAGCTCTGTATACATGCCATCGTTGGCAGTACGATTTAGCACTCGCAAAGACTCCGTACGTACACAAAGGTAATGGCGCTGTATACTCATCTTTTCACAACTATATGCTCACCAAACATTCACGCTTTGGCAATGCCGTAATAACTTTGTGCATTTCGCACAAGTTACAGCCGTAGCGCATCACAGAAATTTTGCACCTGTGCGCCTGTAGTGTACAATACTCTTATGTGCTCTTACTGATTTAGTTCACGTTGCCATTGCTTGTCAACAGGTGTGCTACGCAACGCGCCAACACAAGCCAGACGAAGTGCTTGACCCACGCAACAGTGGACGTGTACTGTGAGTCTCTCACCGTTATCACTTTGAACCAGAGTCCTTAAGTTATTCCAAAGCGCTGCTATCGATGCTTGAGTACAGTGGCATATTGGACATCGTCGAGTTATCAACGACGGCATGTCCTGTACTTACAGAACTTGTTGATTGAGCTTATCACACATACAGTGTACTCACATAAGCATCGGTAACGTACCGGACCTTGGTGGCGGCAATAGCTTAGGACTCTTCATTACATACAAACTGTGTCTGCAAAGACAAACAAGTTTACAGTGTCGAGTAGGCTTGCTTTTCATATCATAGAGTCGCATGCTTTAGTAGCTTGCAGTAGCAGTGTGAGTGAATGACTCCACGAGTGCTGTGTTTACACAGTTGGGAGGCCAACCTCTACTGCTAATGCCTATACAAGAACAGGCGTGAGGTGTATGCTAACGGTGCTGAACAATGGTAAGTTCACTACTAAACAATCTAGATCTCACTCACTTCATGTGTGTATGTATTATGCATGTAGCGTAGCTGTCAGATGCTGCATGTACCATTATCTCGCTGTAGAAAGCTGCAGTTTTGTGCTCGCAGTAGCGTCAGTGGAGATGCTTGTTTCATGCAAAGCATTACGTGCACAGTGTTCTTACACTGTCACACCCTGCAAAATGAATGTTGTGCATCTGCAGGCTTGCTGTGCATCACAACAGCTGCAACCACCGTAGACCGCTTGATGTGACGAGTACTCTACTAAGTGCGTGAGGCTATGTACACATGTCATTGTGGCACGTGCTGTTTGAATATCACATGCGGGAAGCTGCACACAATGGTAAGCCTGAGGGCACTGTATATTCCTCAGTTCACTACTGTATGCTCAGCAAGTATCCAAGCTACTGTGGTGCTGTGTCAACGTGTATACAGTTAGCATCAGTATACGTTGTGCACGTGTGCTATGCGCTTGTAGTGTGAAATACTCGTACGTGCCTTTACTGACTTAGTTTACATTGCCTTTGATGCACAATAGGTGTGCTACGCAAGTGGACCATATGCGCACCATTACAAACAAGACGAAGTGCTTGACCCACGCCGTGGACATGTACTGTGAGTTCTTCTACCCTTATCACTTTGAACCCTAGTCCTTAAGCTATTGCCGAATTATCTACTCATCGATGCTTGGCTACAGTGCAAAGTCGTGCCATTGTCGAGTCACCACCAACGACATGTTCTGTACTTACTGAACCTTCGTGGATTGTGCTTATTGCAATCACTGTGGTCGCATAAGTCTCGGTGGGGGAAAAGCAATTCGGCGGCTTTAGCTTAGGACTCATTACTTGTATCACATACACACTCTGTCGGCAGAGACAATCAAGTAATCTTTAGTCGAGTAAGCTTGCCTTTCATATCATAGAGTAGCATGCTTTAGTAGCTTGCAGTAGTAGTGTACGTACATGACTCCACTGATGCTGTGCTTACACAGTCGGGAGGTGTACCGCTACTGTTAAAGCCTCTTCAAGAAGAGGCATGCGAATGGCGCTGAACAATGGTAAGTTCACTACTGAACAATATGGAGCTTACTCACTTTATGTGTGTATGTATAATGTATGTAACTTGGCTGTCAAATGCTGCATTTACCATCTTTGTATCTCACTTTGTAGGAAATCGTGCTGTTGTGCTCACAGTAGCTTCATTGGAGATGTTTGCTACATACAAAGCAATGCACTCACAGTCTCATGACATTGTCACACCATGCTTTACTGATGTTGCATACCACAGGCATGCTATGCATCACAGTAGCTGCAACCACCGTGGACCGCTTGATGTGATGTTGTCAAACTGTACTTCCCAGTGAAGCACAAGCACTCCACTGCTTGTGTAGCGTGTACACATGTCATCGCATTGTTGGCAAGAGCTGTACTACATGACGTGCAACCACGTACACAATGGTAATAGCAATCTCACAGCGTATGTGACTGGTTCACTGCTGTATGCTCAGCAACCACTTGAGCTTTGAGTGTGCTGTAACAATGTTTGTGCGTTTAGCACAACTTTTTTCTGCAGCGTATCACATATGTTGTGCACGTGTTCTGTGCGCCTTATCGCGTACACTACTCATATACACTCTTGCTGACTTACTTCACATTGCCCTTGCTTTTCAACAGGTTGCTGCGAACTGAACCTCATGCGCGCCATTACGAGCAAGATGAAGTGCTTCACCCACGCACTTGTGGCCGTGTACAGTGAGTTTTCTACTCTTATCACTTTGAACCAGAGTTCTTAAGCTATTGCCGCAGTGCGCTTTATCGATGCTTGGCTACAGTGCAAATGTGTGGACTGTGTTGAGTTAACTATAACGGCATGTTCTATTTCTACATACAGAACTTTTGTGGATTGAGCTTACACAATCACTGTAGCCACATAAGCAGCGGTCGGGCAATAGACCATTCCGGAAAGCAATAGCTTTGGACTCTTTACTTTATCATATATAAACTGTGTCTTCAGAGACAAACAAGTATACTGTGTCTAGTAGGCTTGCTTTTCATACCATAGAGTAGCATGCTTTAGTAGCTTGCAGTAGCAGTATGCGTGAATGACTCCACGAGTGCTCACAGTTGGGAGGCCTAGCACTAGTGCTAACGCCTATACAAGAACAGGCGTGAGGTGTATGCTAATGGTGCTGAACGATGGTAAATTCACTACCAAAGAATACAGTGCTTACTCGCTTTATCTATGTTTTGAGTATGTAGCGTGGCTGTTAGATGCTGTATGTATAATTGCCACCTCTCTGTAGAAAGCCGTGCTGTTGTGATCACAGTAGCTTCATTGGAGATGTTTGTTACATACAAAGCAATGCACTCACAGTGTTCTCTTGCTGTCACACCATGGTATACTGATGTTGCATGACTACAGGCATGCTATGCAGGGGTGCACAGAGCTCTTCGCTAATGCACAAGTGGGCAAAGCTCTGTACACATGCCATCGTTGGCAGTACGACAAGCACTTGTAAAGACTCCGTACGTACACAAAGTGCAAGTATATGTAGCATATGCAATCACTGCTCTATTACGTTTGAGCTGCAACGTTCAACTTGATACGCATAGCATAGCGTCAGTAATGCAGGCGCACTGTATAGAGCAATGCACTCATACTGTTAGCTACTGTATCACACACTGTCATTGTTGTGTGTCTACAGGAGTGCTATAAGTCGGCGCGCTAAGATTATATTGACAAACAAGGTTCAAGCTCTCACAGCTATCTGACGCCAGTTGCTAAACTGAAAACATGGTGGTTGAAGTGGTAGCTCTATGTACAGAACAGCTACAGGTGATACCATGTTTGCTGACTTTGATGTACACGGGGGTTAGGGTGAATGTGTCGGCTACACAACAGCGTTTTATGTGCTACACTACTGCTGCGGCACGCGCCTTGCAGTATGATGTGCAGCGTACAAGCACTCATGCACGCGCTTACTAACGCAGTGCATGATGCTGCTCTTTGTTCAAAGATCGCTCAAGACATCAAGCGAAAGAAGGTGCACAGCAGCTTACTAGTGTGCTCAGCGAACACTGTGAGCTTCTCAACCTTATCACTTTGAACAGAGTCTGGAGCTATTGCCAAACTGCTCCCTGTTGATGCTTGAGTACAGCAAAAATTCGGACATAGTTGAGTAAACAACAACAACGTGTCCTGCACTTACAGAATCTTTGTGGGTTGTGCTCAGAGCAATCACTGTACTCGCATACGCATCGCTTGAAACAAGTAACACGGCGGCTTTAGCTTCCCTATAGACTCTTTTATAAAGTCATTGTGTGCAGCACAGTATAGTATGTGAGGACGTGTCTTAGTGAATGAAGCAGCACGTTGTCTATTAGCTATAGCAAACCACTGCGGTTCGCACGCATGCGATGTCAGAATGCATACGTAGCTTATATTGCTAGTGTGTACGCCTATCAGAGCTGCTAGTACTAGCACTGGAGTTGCTACAAGGCGGGCCTTAAACGGTACGTTAGACACTGCACTTACTGTACTGCAAACATGATCTGTACACAGCACTTTACTGCACCGGAGGCTACAATCATCTGTAGCTGTTGTCTTGCCATGTCGCATTATGCTAGTACTGATGACATTGCAGTGTGTGAGCCTCACAGTTAGCGCATACTATGGTGTACGCTTGCTGACGTTGTACTGTGCATACAGAGCAGGCTTGGTAAAGCTCTTAGCTTACTACAATGCGGCTAGTATTACCAGAGCATCGGTTACAGCTAGCGCTGTCACTACTGTAGCAACTATTTGCTAAGAGTACGAGGTGTACAGTGAATACGGTGAGCATCTCAATCTTATCACTTCGAATCAGAGTCTTGAGCTATTGCCGTTGTGCTCTTTATCGACGCTTGAGTACAGTGAGATGGTGGACATCGTCGAGTTATCATCAACGACATATTCTTCACTTACAGAACCTTTGTGGGTTGAGCTTAACACAATCACTGTACTAACATAAGCATCGGTCGGGAACGGGACCCTTCCGTGGCAATAGCGTAAGACTCTTTACTTTACATACAAAGTCTGTCTGCGTAGACAAACAAGTGCTTGCCAAGTAGTAGTGTGTGCTTAGTAGGAAGCTTTCGTAGCTTGCAGTGTAGTGTGCGTACACGATGCTCCAGGCTGTGCATCACACAACACACAATGATCAAGATGCACACAAGGCACAGCATGCACGTGTAATCATCAAGGCGGTACTACGCGATGGTAAGGCTACTGATCAAACACCCCCGTGACACATATCACTTATATGCACTGACGTTCTTCACTGCTCTTCTAAGTGTGTTTTGAGGATCCACTAGCGATCAAACTAGCGTTCAAATGTTACATACTAGTATGTAGCTCACCATATAGTGAGTATACTGAAAATACTGCAATTTTCTCTGTGTGGTGTTTCCCTGCACACTGTAAACTGATCTACACGTACACAGGCTACTTCCAAAACTACATCGAGAGTCAGTATATACTAAGATAGCATCTCGTAAGCCTACAAGTGATGTAAATCAACGATCAGTTCTTTACTAATAAACAGATTCAGCAACATGCAGCAGCACTTAGCGACTGAAGGTCTGTATAGCAGTATAGCTGCTTGTATAATGTTATACATCACGTACACGTCATTTCAGAAGGTAAGCTGCTCAAGCTTATCACTTTGAACCGAGTCTGAAGCTATAGCTTAAGTGCTCGTTATCGATGCTTGGCTGCAGTGCACAGTCGTGATATTGTCGAGTTATCACCAACGACATGTCTCGGTACTACTGAACTCTTGTGGGTTGTGCTCATTGCAATCACTGTATGCCGCACACGCATCGTTGCGCAACAGCAACATTTCAGTCTATAGCTTCCCTATGGACTCTTTTACTTTATCACATGCGCATTGTGTCAACAGAGATAAACAAGTGCACTGTGTCGATTAGGCTGGCTTTTACCGCCTACTTGCATAGTAGTGTATGCATCCTTGTTCTGTGGCGTTTGCATTGACTGCTGTAGCGTCACACGCTGTAGCATCACACGCTAGAGCATCACACGCTATAGCATGCATAGTGAGCACTGTGATATGTGCGCACCAATGGGCACACCAATGAATAATCATGAGGACTTGGAAAGCATTGTAACACGGTTTGGGTCATCGACTAGCCCACCACAGCGGTATGTGTGTATGCACATATACATCTATACTTTATAATTAGGCTGTTACTGATGTGATCGCTGCTGCTGCAAGCGTACATGTGTGGGCATTATGACAATTATGCCGCTTGTCATGCACACACGTGCACTTACACACACTAGAAACAGCATACAAGTGAAACCATCAAGGCGGTGCTGCGCAAAGGTAAGGCTACAGTTCAAGCATACTGCGACACGTGTCGATCGCCTACAGTAGTGTCTCTTGAAGCTGATGCTTACTGCTGTTGTTCAGTTTTTCCAAGGACACTAACAGCGTTTGCGAGGTGTGCATCTGCGTGTTACCACTCACAAGGCTACTCTCTTCTTCTTGTTATGTTCACATATAAACTACATGCTACACTGCAAATGTACAGGCTAATGACTCTGCTGTTCTGAGTCGATGCACTCGAAGAAGCCCAGTACTAGAGCCTACAAGCGAGCTACTGCACTATTGACCTAAGTGCGATGACGTTGGCATGCGTTACACTTATATACGTTACAGACTGGCGCGTCACAAGATCCGTTACGACATCAGAACCGTCAGTTGGTACCTCGGATCTCGATGCCAGTACCCGCACACTACTAATGGTAGGGCTACTCTTCAACACGCGCTATCAGTCTCTTTGCTATCTTTGCTTATGTTACCACTGAATTAAACTGCTCACTGCTATAGCTGAGTGTGTCAGCGCATACTACCATTGATTTGTTGCTGGATGAGCATGTAACTAGCACTAACAACACTACTTACTGCACTTTGTTGTTGTGGTATTTTCACACATCTTCATGTACACTACTCTACACAGACTAGTGCTCCTACCTTGCAGTGAAACAACATACTATGACTCAAGAAAATTTCACGAATAACTCATATCATCAGCACTATGCAGCAGCAAGGAACTCATGAAGATCTATACTGTAGTATCGCTACTTATATGATAGAGTATCTGCTCATACACGACCAACACTTCAACTACACCATGCGATAGATAGTACATCATGTATACACGTCATGGTGTTGAGCGGTAAGCTTCTCACGCTTATCACTTTTAACCAGAGTCTGAAGCTATTGTCATTGTCCTCTTGACTAATGCTTGAGTACAGTGAAAGTTTTGACAATGTCGAGTCATCCTCAACGACATGTCTTCACTACTTACAGAGCCTTTGTTGGTCATGCCCAGACAATCACTGTACTCACATAAGCATCGGTTTCGAGTTTGGATCTACGGCTCAGCATTAGCTTCCCTATGGACTCTTTACTTGTATCACATGCGAACTTTGTCTGCAAAGACAAACAAGTTTAGCATGCGTATACAGCAATAGCTCGTATACTTTGTATAGCAGTGTGTACATGCTCGCTGTAAAGCGTTTGTATACTCGCTTCTGTGGCCACATTCGTTGCTGTTTAGCATCAGACGCTATAGCACGTATAGCAAGTACTGTGCTGCATACACACCAATGACAACAAATGAGCAAGCATAAGGACTTGAATAGCATCAAGAGCATTACAACTTGGTGTGAGACATCAATAAGCTCATCAAGCTCATCAGAAAGGTATGTACACATCTATAGCTTTACCACTTGCT
>AXNI01016058.1:0-11681 GCA_000498555.1 Heterococcus sp. DN1 | reverse complement strand
TGCTGCTGCTGCTGCTGCTGGCAGTAAGAAGTCAGGTGCTACTGCAGCAGCAGGCAGTGATAATGGTAGTAAAAAGGGAGGCAAAAAGGGAGATAAAGCCGTTGAAGAGGATACAGGGGGTGCACTACCACCGCTAGAGGGGGCTGTGGAGGGTGCTGTTATGACCAGATTCCCACCTGAACCAAGGTATTATGTGTTACTTGTATGTTACTAATGCGCAATAGTGATAGTGTAAAGTGTGTTGTAGCTGCAATAACGTGTGAGTTTGGTGCTACGTGCTGTGCCTCGATGAGTATGCGGTATCGTGTAACTGCTTACGTACTGTTACAGCGTAAGCTTGCTTCTCATGCATGCTGCAGTATGCGTGCGTGTGTGTAGTTGCTGCAGTTGCACAGCGTTGGCTTTGCGCACAGTTTGAAAGGCTAGCTAGCAGTCTGTGCTGTGCCCTCGTTAGCAGCCAGTGCTCTTGTTAAGTGAGCTGCACACCATGCTAACACAAGCGCACTTGCTTACGTAGATTCAGTAGCGTACGCAGACACTGTGACACACAAGTCTTATACCGGTCGCTTTTGAATGTAACATCAACAAAACAACTGTCCTTACTGCTGCTTACTGCGAGTTGCTGATGCTTCTGCTACTACTACTGTATATCGCCTAACAAATGCAGTGGCTACCTGCACATAGGCCACGTGAAAGCCTGCCTGCTGAATGAGTACTACGCCCGTCGCTACAACGGCAAGCTGCTCATTCGCTTTGATGACACAAACCCCAGCAAAGAGAGGGGGGAGTATGAGAACGCTATTCTGCAGGATTTAGCTACACTTGGGGTTGTAGGTGATGTGGTGAGTCACACTAGTGATTTTTTTCCACAGCTGCGGGAGCTGGCAGAGCGTGCTGTGGCTGAGGGGTGGGCCTTCATGGATGACACGCCACAGGATGTCATGCAGGTACATGTATAACTGTAGAACTTGTAACTGTAAAGTTTGTAACTGTATAGTGTACAGTAACAAGTAGCTAGTGAGAGCTGCTACTTGCACGTGAGCATGCAGCTTGTATAGCATGCAATGTGCGACTCTAGAGTGTGTGCTGCCACAGTAGTGCTGTGTGTATCAACGTGTACATATAGTAGATATGCATGGCAATGCTGTGCTGGCAGTGCAGTAACTCATGCGCTCTAGGCAGTACTGAATTGCTACTCACATACTGCTGTTCAAAGCACTGTCACTACCTTCGACAATAACTCCTAACATCGACTGCTACTACTATGACTGCTGCCAATACACTACTATCTATCACTATCATTACTGCGCCAGGCTGAGAGGATGGAGCGTAAGAACAGTGCTAGACGTGACGCGCCGGTGGCAGAGAACCAACGGCTGTTTGCCCTCATGTGTGCTGGAGACCCTGCAGCAGCTGACTGGTGTCTGCGTGCTAAGATAGACATGAGCAGTGTGAATGGCACTATGCGAGACCCTGTGATCTACAGGATGAACCTGACACCACACCATAAGACAGGGAGCCAGTACAAGGCCTACCCTACCTATGACTTCGCCTGCCCTGTTGTGGACTCTATTGAGGTGCGTACTTGTCTTGTTTTGTGTGTGTGTGTGTGCATTACACTTGCTGTCTGCACAGCATCAATGTATAGCACTCGTAGCAGTAGTGTCTGACGCTAGCATCAATGTATAGCACTCATACACTGAGGCTTTGTGGTGCACATAGTGCTATGCTGCGATGTTGTGTGTCATAACAGCACTATGCTGGTGTTAGGCATCAGTCGATGCGTCACAACTGCCTGTAAACACACTGGCATGTATATACTACTGCTGCTCATTGTGTAGAATCTCCATGTACGCACCTGCACTTTTTTGACAACACACATGTATGAATAACACTTACATAGGGCGTGAGCCACGCTCTGAGGACAACGGAGTACAACGACAGAGATGAGCAGTACTACTGGCTGCAGGACAAATTGAAGCTGCGTAGAGTGCTGATTCACTCCTTTGCACGCATGAACTTTGTCCGCACAGTTCTCAGCAAGCGCAAGCTGAACTGGTTTGTTGAGAACGGCCATGTCGATGGCTGGTTTGACCCCCGCTTCCCTACTGTGCAGGGCGTTATGAGGCGTGGTGTTAGTGTGCCTGCTCTGCGCTCATTCATACTGGCACAGGTCAGTTGTACATACAGTGTATGTTCTATAGCGTGTATTGTATGTGTTGAAGTATATCAGATAGATTTCATTGATCGAAGTACGTCAATTCAGCTCTGAGTAGTTTGTCTGTATGGTGATAACAAGGTCTTGTAGTGTTCATGCATGCAGCAGTTCAGGATGGGTTTTAGTGCATTAAGAGCGCAACACTGGTAGCTTAAATAGTGTCTGTGCAAGCTAATACTGCTGCTAGCGACACACACTGGTAGTCGCAGATTTCGTTGCATACGCACATAAGACAGTGACTTTGCATTCATGCTGATTCTCGTACTGCACTGCTGCCAACAAACTTATAAACTGTGTGGTGTATGTTGACACTTTTACTGCAGGGTGCATCACGCCGTATCACTACAATGGAGTGGGATAAGTTTTGGTCAAACAATAAGGCTCAGTATGAGCCAACTGCACCACGCTACATGGGCGTGTTCTCTGAGGTAATGACTATACACTTACATTTTTTACTATCTAAATAAGTCAAGTGGCATTAGTATTGTATGGTTGCTTATGTTTACTGTGCCTACAGTCGTATGCACATACAGTGACATACTGCATGTACAGGTGCTACTTTTCACGATGTCACTGCATGTATAGGTGCTACAGTTCACACGCACCGCGGTTGAGCACAGCCATCTCGTGTTCGACGCTACTCTAGCTACGCTGTAATTGTTTTCGGGACTGCTTATTGTGTAATACAAGCTGCTCGCAACCGTACTGCTCACACATCACTTACACGCACTGACTACAGTTTCATACCGCATTCGGTGTTTACACTATGTTCTTACTGCATATACAGGGAGCTGTGGTGCTTAACATCACTAATGTAGACCCTCCACCCCCCGGGGGAGCCACTGCAATGAGTGTACCTCTACACCCCAAAGACCCGGCAATGGGTAACAGGCCGATGCGTATTGGGCCGCAGGTGCTGCTTGAGGCAACTGACGCAGCAGAGTGCAGCGAGGGCGAGAACATTACGCTCATGCGGTGGGGCGTTGTGACTGTCACTGGAGTGCACAAGGATGCCAACGGTCAGGTGTGTATGTAACTGTATATTGTGTAGATGTGCATTGTGTAACTGTAGATTCTGCAAACTGTTTGGGCGGGGTGAGGTTGTTACAGTGTAAAGCACTGCGTACGCAAACCTTGCAGCGTACATATTCACATCAATGGAAAGCATAGCAGTGATACTGCCCCACTGCACATCAGTAATTGTAGTGCCGGAAGTTGCTGCATTAGGCGTCACTGGTCCAGTCTGTTTTGGTACAGTAGCCTAACTACTGTTTGCAGCAGACTGGAACAATGCCAGTTAACAGCAGCTGCTACGCTACTCTGCTGACATGCAGTAGCTACACTGCCAACACGCAGTAGCTACACTGCAATGCATGTGTCTACGCCATGTCCACTCTCAGCACATGCGCAACTCTGCACCATGTGCAATGTAAGATTCTGCACCATGTGCAATGTAAGATAACACACGCACTGAACACACTTACACACTGAACACTATATACTGTACACACACAATACACACTATACTCACTATATGCATACTATATAAACAGGTGACCAGTCTGACAGGGGTCACAGCACCCGGAGCAGAGTTCAAGGGCACCCGGAAGCTGAACTGGCTCGCACAGTGCGCTGATCTTGTGCCAGCGCAGCTAGTAGAGTTTGACTACCTGATCAGCAAGGACAAGCTCGAGGAGAACGATGAGCTAACAGACAACCTGACAGCTGTCACTCGCGCTGAGAGCGCTGCTTTCGTAGATCCCTGCATGCGCGGGCTGCGCGCAGGGGACGTTGTGCAGCTGGAGCGCAGAGGCTTCTTCAGGTGTGACGCGCCCTTCGGTGCAACCAAAGATGCAGCGGGAGTTGACTCTCCACTGGTGCTGTTTATGATCCCAGACGGCAAGACTAGCGCTATGAGCACTCTGACTACCTCTCTGAAGCACGTCTAGACCGGCAGCAGCAGCTGTAGTAGTAAGCAAGTGTACACTGCTGCTACTGCAATAGCAGATGTTGCCGGTGTGTTTCATGTCATACAAGTTGTTTGGCAGTAGCAAAAGCACTAACAGCAGCAGCAGCAGCAGCAGCACTAGTGATAGTGGTGGTAGTAGTGGTATAACGATGCTAGCAGTAGTGTGCGCAGTTTGAACTGTGTCATTGCTAGTTGTGTGAGAGGTATGTGCTAGTGTGCACACATATGTGGCAATCAAGCTAGCGTTAGTTGTGGCAGTGAGTCAGAGATAACAGTGCAATGCTGTATAGCGCAGCGATGTCAGATCACAGTACACGACTACTAGTAGCAGTTGTGGTGGTCCCACCAGTACGGCAAACATCACACAACACCGTAGATGCATTGGCAATGCATGACGATTGCATTATACTAGCTTTATCTAGCCGTGTTTGCGCTTGGTTCGGGTGCATTAGTCCTTTGGTGTGTTGTTTGATCATGTGTGAGTCGCTGTACATGTTGCTTGCAATTGCAGTGCATACTGCTGCATGACCACAAACAAATCATGCATATGATGCAATCAACAAAAACATGCGACGCAACACACATGAGCAATAAACAGTGACAACATGCTTGCAGAAGTACTTCGCGGTATGTGTGAGTGCGCTGTCGTCAGCGTAGCTCTATAAGTGCCCTTGTGTCTGCGTACGCTTGTGGTGTATCTCTGTGTGAGTCGCTCGCTACTGCTGCTGTTCTTGATGCGCTTATACGAGGTGTGTGTGATTATGTCTACTACTGCTGCTGCTGCCGTTGCTGCTGCTTTGCTCAGTGTCTCTCTCGCACATACAGCAAAACCGCGGATACACACGAATAATCGCTCAGCTCTTGTGCTGTATGTGTCTGTTTGGATACCACACGCAAGCACAAACCCCCGTTTCTGATCTCTGTTTTTGCTCTAGTATGTGCAATCCCAAAATTACATGCGCCAGCACTCGCCATCGTGACATCAGCAGCAGTTTTAGTGAGCGAGTAGTAGCTAGTATTGCTACTGCTGCCACTATTGCTACCGCTGCTGCTGCTGCTGTAGCACGCTGCAGCATCACAAGCAAATACTGTTGCTGCTGCTGTTGCTGCTAACTGCTGCTGCTGCCACTGGTGCTGTGTCATTCTATTGGCTTCATTAGTGCATTCAGCACTGCATCAGCTGCGCGTATGCCTGTTTCAAGAGCTCCGTTTAGTGTTGCTGTGCCACGGTGATCACCACAGCAGTACAGCGCACTACCTAGTGATACGCTCTTATCAAACCCAGTCTCGCCTGCACAATGTTGCACAAGTCATCAAAATAATAGCAGCCGGCATAGCAGCAGTCAGTAACATGGAAGGGCAGTAGTAGGCGCTTGCAGTACCGTGTACAGCGAATAGTGGTACTGAAAGTAGCAGTGATGATAATCGTGCTACTAGATAGCGAGGACGCCATGCGAGGCTACCCGCAGTAGTGACCAATGTCGCATAACTAATCGATGGCTATGTATTGTACAAATCACGCACTGATGTATGCTCGATGTACAATATTTACCTGATATTGAAGGTGGTTTCTGAGCTGGTTGAGCATAAGGTATGCGGTAGGTACGGAGATGCTTCCACTGTGACACTTTGTCGGCACCTGTGTGTGTGTTGTAACATAACAGCAAACGATAAGCAAGCACATCAGTAGCTGCAGTGGTAGCACTACAAGCCATACAGCATAATAGTAGACTACATGTTGCAGTGCAGCGCAACGGTGTGTTGCAGCAGCAGCTGTGATAGACAAGCCACAGACTGATAGACAAACACTCAGTGCACAAGAAAGCAAACTCTAGCAGCAAAAGAGCAAGAACAACAGTGGCAAGTGATACTATTCATCACGTAGCTGCGCAGATGGCATCACTTCAACAACTGCCATTGTGCACTCTGCGCTGCAATGAGCACCGCTGATTGCACGGTGACAATACTAGCCCTTTGGCGATACATCAGTTTAATGCTACTGCTCTGAAGCATGTACTTACAAATAAACACGTCTTGCTACTTGAATGCGATTTACAAGCTGTGCATGTTTTCTACATTAGCACAGTGTGGGATGCTTCAAGAGCAGCGTGCGGCAGCTGGTACACGTCTAGCTAAAGCAAGCCTTGCATAGCATAGCGATCACAGCATCTGATATGAGCGCCTATGAACGCAAGAGGATAGGTTTTGCATACGCGCCTACTAGTACTGTAAGGTTTGCTCATTGTAGACTACCTCGCGTCTCACTGCACTGTGCGACGGATTTGTATGTGCTGATACACATTGCCGTCGTGGTTGTATGTAGATGCAAATCTAATGATAATGTAATGTACGTGAGAGCAGTGCGCTGCATACAAACTGCAAAGTGTATATATATATACTAGCCTGGCTACTGAGACACTGCTGACATTCAGTCAGCGCCAGCACAGCTGTGATGCGCAAGTAAGCGTGCTACACGCATGCATGCGCCAGCACGGTACTAGCAGCGCACACACTGGTGATTGCTGTTGGACAGCTGAGTATTAGTGCTTGCACTGCAACCCTGGTTGGCCACGCAAGACGCTAGCACCATGCAACACTAATGCGAACACCAGCAAGCGCTGCTCTCACTCCAGAGTATCACACAAGGTACACACACATATCACACTTCAGACACGCCTCTTCAGGAACTTGACTGTGGCATATGCGCGAGGCATCAGTGTGAGCCGATGCATCTTTGATAGTGTCTGAAGTGTACTATGTGTGTCAAAACTGCGCATGGTATAACCCAACAGTGCGTCTTCGTAATAGCCACCAACATGAAGTGAGGGGGCTATCGAAGTCCCACTAGAGAAGTTATGCAAACCGAGTCATGATTGTCCAGAGCAATGCTCTGCATGCATACAGCGACTTGTGACACGCATTTCGACAGCTCACTATGTGCTGAAGCATGCTCTTTAGATTATGTGTCACAGTTATCAAGCATATGCTAGATGAAAGCTCGAAGAAGCGCGTCTAGTAGTGCAGTGCTACTGTGCTCAACTTGCTCCTACTACACCAAAGTGTAGATAGCATCAGAACTATTCATAAAGTATTCAACAGCATGCTCATGTTGTCAACAACAGTGCGCCTTAGCGACAGCCTGTACGCTACTGCGAAGGGTTGTTGAAGACACGCTGTACAAGATGATTGCCATGCACACACCATGGTGTAAGAGCACAGTTTCGCCTTCGTGGCGCTACTGACACTGGCAGCCGCTACCCGCAGTCAAGTGGTTGCATGGTGCTGGTAAGGCTGTGCCTCAGTAGACCCGGCTATACAGTAAAGCCTACTCTGCGTAGGCACAGGCTAGCCCACAAATTGCATGCAAGCGTTGACTGTAATCGGTTACCTACTTTGCTCGCGGCTCTGCTTACAGCTTCTAAGCATAGGCATAGACAGCAGGCGCATCGCATCAACGCCCACAGATTGACACACAGTGGTAGGCATGAGCACGCGCACACGCAGCTGGCCTTGAGCGTACTATATTGCGGCTGAAGTCTTTACTGAACATTCACTAGCTACACTTCTACAGCAACTGCTTGCAGCTTACGAGCTAGCGTAGCGCCTGCAGAGTTTTGCCCTCGCATCCTGAGAGCTGCGTGCACAGCGTAAGCATGCGCTACAGCAAGTACTTGTGGTATATGTACCTCTGAATGCAGCGCAGTGCTATTGACGTACGCGCCTACAACCAGTATATATATATACTTCTAGACAGAAGCATGTACGTCGTGCAGCCAAGCGTGTGTCGGTATACAGTGTGCTGACCCCTGTAGTACACAGTTGACAGTGATGATGCCTACAGACAAACACTTGCATAGCATTGTCACTGCTGCGTCTTACCGTAGCGTACTACACCTTGCAGCATACTCTCGCAAGACGCAGTTGAACAAGTGCATGTATAGATTGTTTGCAGCTGTTCATTAACGTATGCACAGCAACTGAGAGGATCGTGTCTTGGCTTGCATGTACCAACGCACGCACAGACAAGTAGCACTGAACGTGCACGTGTAGCACGATGTTAGCTACTACGTCTACAAGCCTATGCAGTGGTACCAGAAGATTGTTGGTAACTGGTAATGAAGCTACAAGTGCTGCTACAAACATCGTGGCACTACTGTTCTTACAGTCTTATACGCGTGTGGAGCACCAGTACGAATGCATCGTGCTGTTACGGCTGCGTCTTATGAGAGTTCGCTACGCATTGCTGCAGACTCTTCACAGACGCTAGAACCGTGCAAACATATGCACTCGTACGTTGATGCGCAACAGATGTATTTGCCATTCCACTGATGAGGTGCTACCACAATATGCAGTGTGAGTGAAGTCCGGGCTACAGATCCGTTATGTCCATCTCTGTAGTGCACCTCAGCAACAGCATGCCGTTACTAGTAAACAGCATTACGTTGTTGCAGATACAAATACATGGCTGAGGTATGCGCATTCTGTTGTGCTATGGACAGCTTCAATTTAGCAATCGCAGCATTGATCGTTCACCTGCCACGAACTGCAGTGTTACAGCAACTGATTGTTCCTTACAAGCTAGCATAGCGCATGCAATACACTCTCGCTGTCATGTCTTTCAGAGCTCATGAGTACAAAGTAAGCTCTTGTGAGACGAGTCGCGGTGTAGACATGCGCTACGCGCCAAGCGGCTCATGCAAGCTGTTACATAGCATGCTTGCTGCTCAAGTGCACTGCCCAACGCAACTACAGCATGGCAACACTAGCCAATGAGCTAAGCTTGTTGACATAATAATGTTGACTGACACTAGCACTAGTACTGCCAGAGTAACGCGTGATGCAACAGGACCGCGACTCCGCAATCTATCTAATGGTAGTAGGCGCATCTTCCAGGACATTCAAACACCTCTTACAAGCCTGTGATACGCTAGTACAGGCCTGGTTGAAGTAGCTCGTCATACTGGTCGATGCATACGTGTTACAGTCATAGTAAGTACGAACTACTAGCTCCACTGAATGCAACAAGCACGGTTGCAGTGCTCTGACAAGTACAAAGAAGCTCTCTGCATCTGCACTGACGCATCATGCTGTCTAAGCTGCGTCTCGTTAGAGTGTGCTACAGACTGAAGGCTCTGCGAAGACGTTGCAAATACAAGATCATGCATTACTGGTATCTGAAGTGGGCATACTAGTCCTAACCGCTATGTAGCTACCGTGATGCTGCAGTGTAGGCAGTGCAGGTAATGATTGTCTATGCTGTCGGCACTGCAGTCATAATAGTGCCACAGCTGCCCTAGCGTAGTTTCATGCTGTGAGCGACAGCTGTATACTGCGTTGTTTCCAAAACTGTTACCGCATGCTGAAGTCTGCATGTGCTTGCAAACAGCACCAGCATGTGCTAGCACTCAGCCACTGCCGCACTGCTCAGCCTTGCGAGCTGTCAACCTGTTTGCTACAAGCTGCACCAAGCAGCTGTTGAGGAGCACGCAAGTCGTAATCAATTGGTGCGCATGTAAGCGCATGCTGAGAGCATGCACCAATACCTTGTATTGCCTGCAATGAACAAGGACTCTTGCATAGATGTGCCACTGCTGTGTCTTGTAAGACACTAGTGCAACGCTTGCATGATAGCGTCTAAGAATCAGCAGTCGCACATGGTATGCATAGACCTGTCCTACTTTACATTCGGTTGCATGCACGCTTGCACAGCACTGCAGTGCTGCTCCTTGCCACAGAGCTTTCGATTACACACACCAGTGCTGTGTGATGCAGCATGTAGCTAAAAGCATACCAGTGTGTTTTCAGAGGTGTGGAAACAGCACAATTGTACACAAACTATCGTGCCAACTACCTGCTACAGCAAGGGCAGATAACCTCTTACATCTCTGCTGTGCGTAACAGCAGGCTTATATGAGGATGCATCGCCATACTGATTGCTGCTCAGTGGCCAGTGGCCAGTGTAAGCATATACTATGAACACATTATCTGTCAAAAAGCATGAACACAATGCGGCAGCGCTGCTCACAAGCGTCTGTGCAGCCAAGCTAGCGCATCGTCCCGTCCCTGCTGCGTCCTGCATAGAGCTTGCTGCAATGCGCAGTAGACTCTGTAAGGACGCTGATATCGGACCGGCTTTATGCGCGGTTTGCAGAGTACTACGCCCTCAGCACACCGCAGCTAACAGTTATGCAACTTCTAGCGTGCAGCTTTTCGGCCTTACATAACTGTATTCATGCTAGACAACACGTGATCAGCGCTGGTCAGTGCCAGTAGCTCTACACAAACTACGCAGCACCAAATGCGGGTGATAGACTCTACAGCTGACACCACTGTGCTGAAGCAACTACACATTGCAATGAGTTGTTGCTGCAGCGTAGCATCTTGCTGATGTAGCACATCACACACCAGAGAGGCTACACAGCTCAGCGCAGCTGCTTCGCACTAAGGTCTGAGCCACCATACGAGTCATCCTAGTAGCAGTGCTTGACAGGAAGACAATGAAGCACACGACCGTTTCGCTACAGCACGCTGTTCAATGCGCCAGCTACTGCTGACACTGTAGTGCATACATCAGTGTATACATCACTGCGCTATGCACATCCAGTGCGCAAACTAACAGAAACATTTGTACGCATATGGATACGTTCAGTATAGTAAATTTCAGCATACAGGTGACTCACCGAACCACTCTCCGAGGTGAGCGCGCACCAGTTGTTCAAGTTGTTGATCTTTCACAGCAGGATCTCCAACAACAGTTACACTTGCTAAACTGTAGCCAGGCGGTGCATAGCTAGAGCAGCAAGAGTCTAAGAAGGCCACATTGTTAACAGGCTTACTGATGTCACAGCCCTCTCCGTTCAGCACTAGCAGCGGCTCTGTCACTGGCGGCGGGCCTGTGTGTTACAGTACGCGTAATTGCACAAGTAACAGTGTTCAGTTCAGTACAGTACGTGGCTTTTGCTATGATTGGTACTAGTATAGAGCGTGATACTCCGTTGTGGTGCAAGGACGTTCAGCTACGATTCATTTCTGGTACTCAACTAGCTACCAGACAAGAGCTGTGAGCAGTTATTACAATAGCAGCAGACACTTGCCACTCACAAGAGCTAGCACTGACATGTTGGTGCAGCAGCACTAGATTGAGCGACAACTGCCAGCATAGCAGTACAGTATACAACACTTGTGTAGCGCTAGCTACAGTACTGACAACAGATGTAAGTGAAAGCAGCTCACCTTGTATAGCAAAGTACAAGCAGGTGCTGCTACGGCCAGATGGAAAGGGGGGACGCGCCCCATCTAACGGTCGACCTGCTTTAGCTAACAGTTGGGCAGCAGTTGGACCATCTGTGGCCTGTTGTTGCAGTGTGGCAGCAGCAGCATATGGACAATGCCAGCGGTAGTAGCAGTGGGAGCCAAGTCAGTAGTGATCTGTTGTATCATACACAGCAGCTGTAGTGGCCGCACATGTAGCCAGAGCGCTGAAGTACTGAAGTA
>AXNI01016039.1:0-10519 GCA_000498555.1 Heterococcus sp. DN1 | reverse complement strand
ACCAGGAGTGAGATGCACTCAGTCAAACCTGAGTACGGAGGCTGAGTCGTGATGATGATTGCGTGTATCAGTGACACCTGCAAAGAGGCGCTGCCTGACATCAGATCAACCTGTGCATTGGGCGAGCCACCAGCATTGAGGAAGGCTTGCAGCTGTCGTACGTTACCAAAAGCAGCTTGATCAAGCAAGGCCCTGAGGTTGAGCACGCTTAGCTGAGTTGCTGCCTCCTGCTTCCTCTGCGCCTTCTTGCGAGCCATGAGCCCTGAGACACAATGGATCTGAACAGAGCGCGCGGCGCACGAGCCGTTGGCACACTGAGTTTGCCGACGCTGCCATCTGCAGTACGCGTTCAGCTGCCTGCTCATTGCATCTTCAATCCTTAGACTAGAGTCAGAACCATGTGCTCACGCTTGAATGACATGTGATACGTATACTTCAAATTTGTGAAAGATCAACAGATTCGCACATGATTGTGTGCGCAGCCTCTGGTGCAGACTCGCATGCTCCATTAGCTTTGATTTCCCCCATTTGTGAACATGATCATCCGTGATCTTAAAAGTTCAACCAGTTGCAGCGAATTTTCACAGCGCCCGAGGTCAACTTGAAGGCCCCTTTTGAACAGCCTGCATTCGACCTTGCATTGCACTCAGTCTGAGGCTTTGGTGTGCAGAGCAACAGCTGCAAGAAGAGCCAGCACTCAGCTCCTCGCTGCAGTCCTGCTTTCATTCTGTGCGGCAGAGGGTTGCACCAAGATCGCGTGCGCACAGCTGAACATTCGAGGTGCTCTTAGACACCGCCCTGCACGCATTCAGTCAGCATCATGACGCTCAAGGCTGCTGCTCGCGCCCTCTGCATCGGCCTAGCATGCTCACCAGCAGCTGTGCTGGCCACCAGCTTCCCTCTCAAGAGCTCTAGATCGCTGCAAGTCACAGAGCCTGTGGACGTGCCAGGCACCTTCAACGCTGGAGATGTGCTGAACGCTAAGAAAGATCTGGTCTTGCTGAAGCCTGACAAGTTTGGCTACTTCGGCACAATCGTGCTCGGCAGCTCTGCTGTGTACACTCTCAAGGTGGACAAGGCTGGCACCTACCCTGTCACCTATGCTCTCACAGGTACGTGCTGTGACGCTGCTGTGACGCTGCAGCGCTGTGCGAGAACTGCTGCACGCATGAGCTGCTCATGCGCTCGCTCTTATCTGTGTGCGGCGGCCGCACATTGCTGCGCATGAATGCAGAGCTTCGCCGTGGATGGAAGTGCAGGATCGCTTGCTCACTTCGCACGCGTGCACACGCATCAGCTGCGCTAATGCGTGTCAGCTGTGCGCAGCAGTAGCAGCAGCAGACAGAGCATAGTTTTTCCACGATCTGGTTACACTGCTTTGACTTCGCACAGCCCGTAGCAACTGCAATGCCTTTGTGCTGTGCGTGGCAATATGTTTGTGCGCCTTGCAACTAGCCTGAAACTCCGTATTCGCTCAACATGTACGTCGATATCTTTCTCATATGCTGCTGCTGTGCTCATCTATTTATAGCTGCCACTGATGGTCATATTCTGTGTTTTGGTGTCTGCTCAATTGCTTTTGATCTTTGATTGCTGCTTGCAGGCGTACCGCCCAAGGGCAAGAGCACTAATGTACTGATGGGCATGACAGTAGGTAATGAAACACTGCTAAAGTTATTACTATCTCCAAAGTTATGTAGTTCGTGTGTCGCAAGCTTAGTAGAACTGTTGCATGTTTTGTGCAATCTAACTCCAGCTGTGTTATTGCAGTCTTACAGTATTGCTCTGGAGCTTACTGAATCTTACAGCCGTGCTGCTTGAACTTGAACTTGTCTGTATGCTAATACATGCGCCTTCTTCACTAATGTTGTATCGTGTCATGTGCTACTGTTTCATGTTTTACTGTTACACACACACAGGTCGTGCAGTGTGCCCAACTGCTGGTACAGAGGGCCGTGCTACTATACCTAAGTTCACTACTGGCAGCTTCACAAAGATTGTTAACTACAGAGCTACAGGTGATTATTGACATACATAACAACATAACATCTATACATATAAATACTGTTATCACTACTTGTATATATAGTATAGCAAACTTTACCACTGGCAGCTTTACAAAAATTGTTAACTACAGAGCTACAGGTAGTCATATTAACATATACGAGCATCGTACTGAAGTACATATGTACTGTTATCGATTTCAAAAACTGTGCAATGCTTTTCGAGTGGTGAGGTTTCATTCGCTGTGTACAAGTTTGCACTGACAGCTGACTTCTTGCACACACCACTTAGCACTTTTGATGTGAATGCATGTGCACAATTGTAACGCAAAGCTTGTGAATAGCATGCACTGTCCATCATATTGATAACACTGCATCTGTTATGCTGTTCCTTTACACTGTTGCTACTTTTGAAACACACGAACGCGAGCACAGACATCAAACTGAAAGCTGGTGTTCAAGAAGTTACACTTTGCTTTGAGAGTGGAGACTACTTCAATGTAATTGACTTCACCGTTATTATTTCGAAAACTGTAACTATTAACATGTACTGTTGGTATGTCTGGTATGCACACTGTGAGTATAGATTCAACAGTTTAAAACACATCTATTGTTTGCATATATATGTATGCAGTTCTATTGTTCATAGACTGCAGCAACAATAGCAGTAACTGATGTACATGTCCTATATGACTGTCTTTCATGAAACGTTTTATCATAAAACAGTTGAATGAGATCTGCATAGGCAAGGACTGCTTAGACGCAAAGTACAAGGACACACGTAAAGAAAAGCTACCAGCAGTCAAGCCAGTAGTAGTGATAGATCCTAAGACAAAGCAGCCACAGACTGCTGACAGTTGTGTACAGACAGGTACTGAAATGCTATAGTAAATGCACTGCTCATGCATGCAGCTGCATGCATGGGTACACACTGCAGATACACACACCTATAGTAAAGTACACAGCTGTGCATGCAGCTGTACAAACAAGAGTGTCACATCCGTGATTGCCTTCAGTAGTTGTATTAACAGTGCAATTATTCTTCAATCCATCTATATTACGATGAGATGCAGTGTGTTGCAATCTGCGTCTGCGCATGTACTGACATATTAAGTCCCAACATGTAATGACACATATGATATACATGTATGTTATCATATTTATTATATGTTATATTATGATAAACAGATGTACCAATCAGTGCTAAGCCAGGCAGCTGTCTACAGGTATACTATATATATATATATATATATGTATATATATATATATGTATATATTATATATTATATATGTACTGTATGTACATTGCATAATTGATGTTATGTAATGATATGCATGCTACTGCAATAGCACAAGTGTGTCTGTTCATTGTACACTGTGATATACTGCTTCTGATTCATCATGCATATCATAGACATTATGCACATGAGATCATTATCATGCAGCACTTCACACTACTCAAACAGCATCTCAACTTATACATGACTGTTGCTTACTATGTTTCAATCTTTGATGGCGTTTCACTTTGCTAGCGTTTCATCACATGGCGTTACATCTGTGTAACTGTTGTAACAGGTCATGTGCCTGCCTGCTGCAGTGTCTGCTGGAATCCCATTCAACACTACTGTCAGGTAATAAGACACACACATACTAATAGTACTGTATACATGTAGATACATATATATAAGCATCATTACACTTGTATGTACTTTTACATACGCTCCATTATCCATTTTACACATACTAATTAGTAGCAGTTTGTGTATATGTATTAGACATGGCAAATGTGTATCAGCAAGAGTATGTACAGTCGTTGAAGTACAATGACAGCTGTTGGATTCCATCGTATCATAGCTCCACTACGCTGTGTGTGATCTCTGTGTATGCTTGCTATATCATGCATGTGTCTTTTCTGTTGTTTATTTAAAGTCATGTACTTGATATGTATACTCTGTCCTAAAACGATGTCCACTTTAGTGTTCAGACACAATGCTGTTCACTCAGCGTACAGGCTGATACACTGACAAATACACTGACATATGCACTGCTATGTAACACACTACTATTCATTACACACATACTTGTCATTCGTTTACTATAGGCTGTTGTCTGTTCTTGTCTGTTGTGTATGCACTGAGTTCTATACTGATACTTGCACCTATATACTATTGTACACTATTCACTATATATACATATATACGCACATTCAATTACTATAGGTTTTGTCTCCAGTACCCACGTCCATGGCACTTCCAGTTCTCTCTGCTTGATGAGAAAACAAAGAAGTACGTTGAAGGTTCCAATATCAACAACGAAGACTACCAGCAGTGCGGTAAGTACACACATCAGATCCAATTGCTTCATAGTAGCTGTATCGTTTATATAAACTCAAACTTTATAGATGTGCGTTGTTTGTATAGACTCATGCTTCATAGAGAGCACTTTACTATAGTTATAGTCTAACTACTCAACATGTTTTACTGCTTCTATAGTAGCTGTATATGTTATGAAGACTCAGACTGCATAGAGATATGTGTATCTACTTCTGTGTTTGCGCAATACTACTATCTACTACTCAGTTTTCATGAATAGTAATCAGATGCAGTAACACTATTTTATTAAACTCGCTGCGCAAACAGCGTGTTGCTGCTACCATCAATCGCTAATTGTGCTGTTCCAACTCTATGGGCTACTGCTACCATTGCTGCATTCATTTTATTCTCATGCTACTGCTACTGCTACAGGCGAGGTTATGTCAGGTATGTAGTCAGTTTGATGAACCTCAAATCAACCAAGTATTGCAACAGAGTGTTGAAGACGATCATGCTGCAGTATAGCAGTAGCGCACGTTTACTTGCACTATGCACATTTCATTATCCGTATAAGATGCATTGCATTTCGTACGCTGTGCCTTTATCAGCAGTACATTTCAACTCATAGCTGCTCTATATCTGTTACTCACTGTATTTGCTAATACTGTGTCTTCCGTATTGTGTGTGATATGACAGAGCTAGTACTGACTCAAGCACAGATCAACAACCTTGACTATGATTGGAAGTACTACATCACGGTAAACACTACTGTTTTTTAACGATTTTCAAATAGATTATGTATATGAAAAACAGCATGTCCTCATGTGTTCGTTTCCATGCTGGTCGGCTCGTGTAGTCGTGCAGCAATCACAGCAATTGAACGCTAGTAGTAGTAGTAGTGGTAGTAATAGATAAGCTATTGTGTACTTGCAGTATGCATCGTTTTGCTTCGTAGTGTTACATGTGACACTATCATGTGCTGATCTTCGATCCCACTGCTGCTGCTGTTGTTGTGCTGCTTGTTCTACACACACGCTGCTATTACTATACTTCAAACGTTTGTCAACAGCCACTCTGGGGTCCTGCAGGTAACGGTGAACTTTTACACTGAGTTTGTGCTGATTTATATTGAAAATATATACAGATGACAGTGTAAAGTGTGTGCGCACTCTGCTAGTTTATATGAACAGATTGTTGTCTAATACTGCTGTATGCTCACCGAAGTGCATGCTTGCGTTCTGTGCCCACAATGCAAGTTACTGTACGCAATTCACTCTAACACTCACCTACACCACTCTTGCTCTACAACTTTGTTTTATAACATTGATTACAGATAACAAGACAGCTGAGGACTACCCCAATAATATAGCTGAGACTAGTGCTATTGTACCACTACCATACTACCTACCAGGTTAGCTTAAAACATACACATACATACTTATCTCTTATCTCGTATATGTATATACACATGTATACAGATCAATGTTTGTATGCATACATGTTCACATTCAAACTCGCTGCACGCTTTGGCGTACACTGTGTACATCTGTGTTTGTATCACTCCTCATGAAGTTTATAGCATATACCGTTATGCGCATAGTTGCACCACACAGCAGCATGTTCAAGTTTGCTTGCAATCACCTGATAGTACATACACACCATAACAGCAGTGTGTTACATACTATATACTGCAACAGCTGTGATTGTATATATAATTGCTCATACTTCTTGCTCGCTAACTAACTAGTAATACGCTTTATACTGCACAAATGTAAACTACACTACTGCTACTGCTATCACTACTGCTACCATTGTCTCAATAGCAAACACTACTACATACAAGCCATGCGCGCCAGTGCCGGACCGTTTCTGGAATTTGACAGCTGATGCAAACGGTGTAACGCCTGGCACAGCTGTACCATCAAAGGCACGTAAACTATTATGAAGGAAAACACACTGCATGCATGCAGCTACATGCATACCCCCGGTGCACTGCATTAGATGTACCAAGTATGAATTGTGCGCATGCTGTATCTATTCAACGTGATAGCGTACGCTATACAAGCGGAAACACGCACTCTCTGTATGCGCACAGCTAGCTTAATGCGTACTAAGCCATTTTAAGCGAGCTGTAGTAATGACTGTTGCTGATCACACAGTGTACTATTGGATTGTACTGCATGCATGCAGCTGATGCGCGTACACATGTGTATATATATATATATTGTGTGTGTACACAGTTTATATAGCTAATTAGCTGCACTGTTACAACACAGTCTAATTACATGTGTTATGCATATGCACCTTTCAGTACACTACACATCACTTGCTGCATCGACTTACATATATGTCTATAACAGATGTGTATATACACTGCAATAATACATACTTGTATTTACACAGGACGTGATCACATTTGATGAGACACCTGAGTGCCTGACACCCGGCAAACCATGGTCAATCACGGTCAAAACACATGTTGGCAGTGCAAAAACTGTAGATTGGAGGACAAACCTGCAGAAAGGCAGTGGCCCTAACAAGTATCTGGGTGAGAAGGACAGCTTTGGTAAGCAGATAGCCCTATTTCTGAGCCTTTTTCAAGACATTACTGTACAGTATTGCAGATGTTCATGAGTACTAATGCTGTATGTGCTGAGCAGATACTGTTCGAGTACTGTGGATTCAACTGATGTGACTGCTGTACACCATGAAGTAGTGTTTGCGCACAGCTATTGGCTATCAGCATGTGTATATGCTTACGTACACTATGTGACTTGCACTGTACACGCTGCACTGTGTATATCCTACTGCGTTCAATACATGCTGTGTTTACTAACAACACTTTCTATACACTATACTGCTGCTACAAATACCACTAACTAACAGTTGCTGAGAGTAACGTCTATGGACTCAAGCTGAACACAGTGAACGACACTGCAGCAGCAGGTTACTGGACAAAAACAGTTGTCAAGTTCACCGCTGCTGATACCCGGCTGATCAAACCAAAGGACAATATCTATGTTGCTAGTTTCATGGTGCCAGCAAAAGCAAAGTACAATGCAAAACTGCCCGGTGGCTGGAAATACCTTGAAAAAGAGAGCTATCTACAGGTATTCATCAAGCATTATGATTCAGGTTTCAGGCTGTTATTCTGCTAGATTTGCTCACCCGCGATCTATTACATATTCGTGAATAATTTGGTATTCTAAACGCATAATTATGTGACTTTCATAATTCTATTCAATACAGGTCGTGCAGTGCCCAAAGGCGGCTGCTTAACTTAATCTGGGGCTAATGCAGGCAACCAGCATTATGATGTGAGTACTACTACTTGTTACACTGATTTGCACCAGTCACTGTGTTATGCTAGTTTGTGTTTAATGTAGAATAGCATATTGGCGCAGTATATGAATGCTGTAAAACCGTGAGCTGAAGAAATTTATGTATGCGAGTAGCTCAGTGCTTAGCAGCATCATATCCTGTTACACACTGTAGTTTATAAAGCACAAAAGCACTAACGAATCGATTTCATTCAATTCGATGCTGTTGTTTGCATTGCATTATACTGCACTGACAGGAAAACCACAGAGAAATCATTGAAACGCAGTGTGTTTATGTG
The DNA here is from genome assembly GCA_000498555.1 of Heterococcus sp. DN1. NCBI lineage: Eukaryota > Xanthophyceae > Tribonematales > Heteropediaceae > Heterococcus > Heterococcus sp. DN1. The sequence goes on along the minus strand of AXNI01016039.1, from coordinate 2,585 downwards.
TGTTACCAGTAGTAGTAGTAGTAGTAGTAGTGACACGTAGTAGTAGCGTAGTTACAGTACAGAAATTAAAAAAAAATGCATCTTACACTCTATATACAACACACAAAACAAAGAATAAACAGAACAGCAGTATACAGCAATAGCAGTAGTTGTAGTGCATCAATCGCAGTTCAATCAGACACGCAGTGCACGCATTTGTAGAAGCTACTTCATTGACAGCAACAGCAGCAGCAGCAGTACAGTACAGTCGCTTCAAGCACTCGCTGCAGTTACTGTAGTCGTACGCTATTGCCAATCACAGTGTCAACAATGGCAGCAGTTGTAGTAGTACCAGTAGTACAAGGCGCTGCATGCATGATGTCAGTACACTGCTTTTGCTGCGCTATACTCAACAGTATTAGCAATAACAGCAGTTGCAGTGTATTGTGCATGCATGCAGTTGCGCATCGCACTGTACTACTACCACACCGAGATCACACGTAGCGCAACTTGTTTCTTTTTGCATGTATGAAAATACATCGTTCAACACATACGCACAACATACAGCTCACAAACAATGCTTTTATTGCTGTTGCATGTTGCTGCATGCTGCTTAAGATGTGTGTGTGTGTGTGTGTGAGGTTTACTGCTTGTCAAACACACTTTGCTACATCATAGTATATTATACTTGCATGCCAGAATAGCTGTTTTTGTTGTGAACCATGTTCTGTGAATGGTCACTATTCACAGTATGTATTCACGGTATGTCTATGAAATACATATTTTTTTACTTCTAGTATCGAAGCAAGAAACAGTCTTCTACAAAAGCTCAAACAACAATGTACATCACGCAAAGAGTGCGAAGTGAACATAGAATTGAGACACTATCAAATAGGTTCATTGATTAGCATTGTATGCATTGTGTCTGGTAGTTCTGATCGATCTATTGCTCTGCAACAGTTCTAGCTGCATACTGTTGTAATGCGCTACTCTTAACTGTAAGCCTTCCCTTATTAGTAGGGCTAACATAAGACTCTATATTGAGCTGCTTCAACATGTTTATTACTAGTGGCTGTAGTACACTACTGTCTCGTTCTACTCTATGCATAGCATGACCAGTAATGATGTGTAGATCATTAGTTATAGGATGTACATCTGATGCGCTATTGCTACTGCTGCTGTTACCTGTACGTGCTGTTGCATTGTGTAATACAATATCACGTAGTACTATTCTCATTGCTGCTGCTGTCATACCTTCAGTAAAGTTATGAAAGTCAAGCATACCTTTACGCCTTGTAGACCAATGAGACAGCGTAAAGCCCCGTTCAAGCATCTCTACGTATAACTCTTCTGCTTGGAGATGTTCATTTGCTGCATGCAGTGCATTTATGACAAGGCCATATACCTGATCATCAGGCTCCACGCCTGCTCTTGTCATCTCACGAAATAGATCAACTGCTTTCTGGCCCTGCACCATTGCTACATGCATCAATCACTGCTGTGTAAAGCCGTACATTAGGTTCGATGCCTTTCGCTAGCGCCTCACGAAACAGATCAACAGCTTGCTGCCACTGCCCACCCTTGCTGCATGCATTTATCGCTGCGTTGTATGTCTGTGTGTTAGGCTTAACATTGTGCTGCTGTTGCATTTCTCTTAACAGTGCGATTGCTTGCTGCCAAAGCCCAGCTTTGCTGTAAGCATCAATCATTGCTGTGTAAGTCCACACATCAGGTTTGATGCCTTGCTGTTGCATCTCAAGCAATAGTACTTCTGCTTCCTGCCACTGCCCGCCCTTGCTACAAGCATCTATTGCTGTTGCATAGCTTATAGAGTCAGGCGCGAGACCTTTTACTATCATTTCACGCACAAAGTTGATTGCTTTCTGCCACTGCCCGCCCTTGCTACATGCATCTATTGCTGCTGTGAAAGTTCTCGCATTTGGTGTAGCACCTTGCAGCTGCATCTCATCAAGAAGATTAAGAGCTTGTTGCCATTGCCCGCTCTTGCTGCAGGCATCTATAAGCGCAGTGTAGGTGAAAACATCCGGGGTGATGCCTCGTTGCTGCATGAGCGGCAGCAGCTGCAATGCACGCTCAGGCTGCTTGCATCGCACTAATGCGGCAATAGCTGCGCAGTAATTTAAGCATCCAGCTTCTGGCCACTGCTTTCTGCAGTCTCTAGTGCTCGTAGTACATCTTGCCAGCGCCTCTGTCTGCCTAGCTCCCCAATGCGAGCTGTCAGAGCTTTCGATTTCTGCACAGCATTGCTGGTGAAGCGATGTGCACTGTTGCGGCTGCTGCTGCTGCTGCGCTTCAGCGACTGCCGTCTATCGTTTCGAAACTCTGGTAGTGGGTCGTCTGGCGCAGTGCTCGCCATCACAAGCTTGCGTGCCGCAACAAGCACATGCTCTGTTGTACGAAAGGTCAAGCAAAATGAGTTGGCAGCTCTGCATAGCAGCAGCATCTCAAGCAGTTTGAGCAGCATTGCGCTGACCATTGGGCTACTCAGCACGAAGGCAGGAGGAACAAGAACAACAACGCGCCCAACGGTCAACCAACTGCAAATACTGAGCCTGTGACGTAGCACTGTTGATGGCCAACGATGA
>AXNI01016038.1:0-10392 GCA_000498555.1 Heterococcus sp. DN1 | reverse complement strand
ACCAGGAGTGAGATGCACTCAGTCAAACCTGAGTACGGAGGCTGAGTCGTGATGATGATTGCGTGTATCAGTGACACCTGCAAAGAGGCGCTGCCTGACATCAGATCAACCTGTGCATTGGGCGAGCCACCAGCATTGAGGAAGGCTTGCAGCTGTCGTACGTTACCAAAAGCAGCTTGATCAAGCAAGGCCCTGAGGTTGAGCACGCTTAGCTGAGTTGCTGCCTCCTGCTTCCTCTGCGCCTTCTTGCGAGCCATGAGCCCTGAGTTACAATGGATCTGAACACAGCGCGCGGCGCACGAGCCGTTGGCACATTGAGTTTTGCCGACGCTATCTGCAGTACGCGTTCAGCTGCCTGCTCATTGCATCTTCAATCCTTAGATTAGAGTCAGCACCGTGTGCTCACGCTTGAATGACATGTGATACGTATACTTCAAATATGTGAAAGATCAACACATTCGCACATGATTGTGTGCGCAGCCTCTGGTGCAGACTCGCATGCTCCATCAGCTTTGCATGACCCTGATTGTGCATTACAAGGTCCACCTCTCTTAAAAGTTCAACCAGTTGCAGCGAATTTTCACTGTGCCCGAGGTCAACTTGAAGGCCCCTTTTGAAGAGCCTGCATTCGACCTTGCATTGCACTCAGTTTGAGGCTTTGGTGTGCACGACAGAGCAACAGCTGCAAGAAGAGCCAGCACTCAGCTCCTCGCTGCATTCCTGGATTCATTCTGTGAGGCAGAGGGGTGCACCAAGATCGCGTGCACACAGCTGAACATTCGAGGCGCTCTTAGACACCACCCTGCACGCATCAGTCAGCATCATGACGTTCAAGGCTGCTGCTTGCGCCTTCTGCATCGGCCTAGCATGCTCACCAGCAGCTGTGCTGGCCACCAGCTTCCCTCTCAAGAGCTCTAGATCGCTGCAAGTCACAGAGCCTGTGGAGGTGCCAGGCACCTTCAACGCTGGAGATGTGCTGAATGCCAAGAAGGACCTGGTCCTGCTGAAGCCTGACAAGTTTGGCTACTTCGGCACAATCGTGCTCGGCAGCTCTGCTGTGTACACTCTCAAGGTGGACAAGGCTGGTACCTATCCTGTCACCTATGCTCTTACAGGTACGTGCTGTGGCGCTGCTATGACGCTGCAGCGCTGTGCGAGAACTGCTGCATGCAAGAGCTGCGCATGCTCTCGCTCTTTTCTGTGTGCGGCGGCCGCACATTGCTGCGCATGAATGCAGAGCTTCGCCGTGTGTTGAAGTGCAGGATCGCTTGCTCACTTCGCACGCTGTGCATACGCATCAGCTGCGCTAGCGCGTGTCAACTGTGCGCAGCAGCAGCAGCAGCAGTATACAGTGCATAATTTTTCCACGATCTAGATATACTGCTTAGACTTCGCACAGCCAACAGCAACTGCGATGCCTTTGTGCTGGGCATGGCAATATTTCTGTGCACCTTTCAGCTAGCCTGTGTGTCCATATTTGCTCAACATGTACTTTGATATCTTATTCACATTATATATATATATACTTTCAGTATATGAAGTATATATATATATTCAGCTGCCACTGCCACTGATGTTCATATGGTCATGATCTGTGTTTTGGTGTCTGCTCAATTGCCTCTATTCTTTGATTGCTGCTTGCAGGAGTACCGCCCAAGGGCAAGAGCACTAACGTACTGATGGGCATGACAGTAGGTAATGAAATACTGCTAAAATTATCACTCTTTTCAAAGTTATGTGGTTCGTGTGCTGCAAACTTAGTAGAACTGTTGCATGTTTTGTGCAACTAAAATTTGGTTACAGTCGTATCTGATACATCTATTTAATCGAACATGTATGTCTTTTCAGCTGTGCTGCTTGAACTTGTTGTGAGTGCTCATACATGCACCTTTACACCTGTTTTACCATTTGTCATGTTTCACTTGTTTTATGTTACACCGTTACACACACACAGGCCGTGCAGTGTGCCCAACTGCTGGTACTGAGGGCCGCGCTACTATACCAAAGTTTACTACTGGCAGCTTCAAAAAGATTGTTAACTACAGAGCTACAGGTAGTCATATTAGCATATACGAGCATCGTACTGAAGCACTTATGTACTGTGTTCATAAACTGTGCAATGCTTGACTAGTGAGGTTTCATTCGCTGTGTACAAGCGCAGTGAGCTTTTAAGTGCTCTGCAAATGCATGAGCGAGCTTGCACTACAACTGAATTCTTGCAAACACTTAGCACTTTTGATGTGAATGCATGTGCACAATTATAACACAAAGCTTGTAACTTGCATGCACTGTCCATCATACTAATATCACTGCATCTGGTATGTTGTTCCTTCACACTGTTGCTACTTTTGAAACACACGAACGCGAGCACAGACATCAAACTGAAAGCTGGTGTCCAAGAAGTCACACTTTGCTTTGAGAGTGGAGACTACTTCAATGTAATGAACTTCGCCGTTACTACTTTCATTTCTGTTACTGTTAATCTTACTGTTGATTACCGGTGTGCGCTGTGAACACAAACACAGCAGTTCAGAATCAATCTAGTATTCCAAGTAGTATGTGTGTATATGAATGCTGTCCTACTGTTCATAGACTGCAGCAACAACAGTAGTAACTGATGTACATGTCCTTTATAGCTGCCGTTTATGAAACGTCCATCATATAACAGTTGAACGAGATCTGCATAGGCAAAGACTGCTTAGATGCTAAGTACAAGGACACACGTAAAGCAAAGCTACCAGCAGTTAAACCAGTAGTAGTGATAGATCCTAAGACAAATCAGCCACAAACTGCTGACAGCTGTGTACAAACAGGTACTGAATTGCTAGAGTAAATGCACTGCTCATGCATGCAGCTGCATGCATGGGTACACACTGCAGATAAACATACACAACTACAGTAAAGTACGCACAGCTGTGTACAAACTGTGGCGTGTATCCTTGTGCAGTTCTCGCAGTGTGCAAGAGAGTGTAATCTGAGATTGCTATAACAAGTCGTGTAAACTATAGCACGATGAGCTGCTCTGTGTGATCCGTCTCTGGTCATGTACTGATGTTTACACATTCTTACCATGTGATACCCTGTAAATGCTATATATGTATGTTATCATATGTATTATATGTTATGATAAACAGATGTACCAATCAGTGCTAAGCCAGGCAGCTGTCTACAGGTATAGCATATACTATATATATATATACTGAAGTATATAGATATACATAACCACAGATATATACATATACTTCCATACTTGTGCACTTTGAAGTGCATGTTTGATGTATCACTGATGCGCGTCTTGTACAATGTTGTAAACCGCTTCTCACTCAAACACCACACTCAGACGCAACTGTTACTTCGTGTGGTGTTTCACTTTGTGGCGTTACGTCTGTGTAACTGTAACAGGTCATGTGTTTGCCTGCTGCAGTGTCAGCTGGCATCCCATTCAACACGACTGTTAGGTATGTACACACACAAACTACTAGTATACATACATGTAAATATCATTGAATCATTTACATGTGAATGTGTACTGGCAAGAGCTTTTGCAAACTCTGCTTGTAACACTGTGACAACCAATCAAAAACAGCAAGCTGTATATAGGTGTTGGATGAACAACCTGCGCTGTGTGTGATCTCTGTGTATGCTTGTACACTGACATATGCTTTGCTACGTAAAACGCTACTGTACATTATTCATTACACACATGCATATCATTCACTTACTGTAGGCTGTTGTCGGTTTTTTGTTGTGTATGCACTAAATTCATTACTGATGATACGTGCACATATATTCTTTTGTACACTATTCACTATATATATACATATATATGCACATTCAATTACTATAGGTTTTGTCTCCAGTACCCACGTCCATGGCACTTCCAGTTCTCTCTACTGGATGAGAAGACGAAGAAGTACGTTGAGGGCGCTAATATCAACAATGAAGACTATCAGCAGTGCGGTGAGTACACACATCATATCCAATTGCTTCATAGTAGCTGTATCGTTGAAATAAACTCATACTTTATGCATATGTGCTGTTTGTATAGCCTCATGCTTCATAATGATGTGTGCATCATTTCCCTTGCACTTCGCACAATCGGTGCGTTTCACATACGTTGATAATCTACAGTTGCAGTAGTGTGCATCTGCTCAACAAACAGTTCGTGTGCAAACAGCGTGTTCTTACTGCGCTAGTTGTGCTGTTCTTACTCTATGTGCTACTGCTGCTACTGCTGCATTCATTCTTGTGCTACTGATACTGCTACAGGCGAGGTTACTTCAGGTATGTAGCCAGTTTGATTAACTTCAAGCCAATAAGATGCATACATATATGTGGTGCATGTGCCTTGTGTGTGTATAAGGTATCAGTTGTATGCGTACAATTGTTTGCAGCAGTATGTGCACTGCATGTGCGACTTAGTTTTTCTTATTGTATTTGCTAATTGTGTTTCTCCGTTTTGTGTGTGATATGTATGCATGATACTACAGAGCTAGTATTGACTCAAGCACAGATCAACAACCTTGACTATGACTGGAAGTACTACATCACGGTAAATATGCTTTTCAAACAGATTACATATATATGAAGAACAGCATATTTTTTATGTTCTTTTCAATCTTCGCTTTCACAAAAACATTGAGCTATACGCTATAACAGAGCGTTGTCCATGTTTGTACCAATGCTGCTCACGCTGATATTCATGCGTGCATGCGAATCACACCGATTTACCAACGGTGCTATGCTGTAGTTGGTTCAGTACTCGCGGTATGTATGAGCTTATATATACCAGTGGAACTATCATTTGTATTTCTACGTACTACTGCGTGTGACTGTGCTAATCTTCAGAGCTACTGCTGCTGTTGCTATGTTGCTATCACATAATTTCAAACATTTTCTAACAGCCACTGTGGGGTCCTGCAGGTAATTTGAACTGAGCTTGTTGTCATAAAGATATAGAAAGATATACACGTATCACACTGCGATGTATGCGTCTCCAGATAGGATATATATGTATATATATATGTACGAGCACATCATCATGCGATGATACTGCTATATGCTGCTGCAAGTACATGCTTGCGGTTTGTATCTAACTGTATTATATTGTACTTGATCTCTAGCGCTCAGCTACACCGCTCTTGCGACTCGTACTCTGGTTATGTATGTATTTCTCATTACTTTCTTGATTATTACAATTTTGTTTCACAACTTGTTTCACAGATAACAAGACAGCTGAGGACTACCCTAACAACATAGCTGAGACTAGTGCTATTGTACCACTACCATACTACCTACCAGGTTAGCTTAACATACACATACATACTTATCTCTTATCTCTAAGTATGTAGCTATTTGTATATGTATATGCACATGTATACATATGAATGTTTGTATGCATATATATGTTCACATTTAAACTCGCTGCACGCTTTGGCGTACACTGTGTGTACATCTGTGTTTGTATCACTCCTCATGAAGATTATAGCATATACTGTTAGGTTCAAGCTTGCTTGCAATCACCTGATATTACATACACACCATAACAGCAGTTTGTTACATACCATGTGCCATAACAGCAGTTTGTTACATACTATGTACTGCAACAGCTGTGATTGTATATATAATTGCTCATACTTCTTGCTCGCTAACTAACTAGTAATACGCTTTATACTGCACAAATGTAAACTACACTACTGCTACTGCTATCACTACTGCTACCATTGTCTCAATAGCAAACACTACTACATACAAGCCATGCGCGCCAGTGCCAGACCGTTTCTGGAACTTAACAGCTGATGCTAATGGTGTAACGCCTGGCACAGCTGTACCATCAAAGGTACACATAACACTATCAAAAGCAGTGATGCATGCAGCTACATGCATACCCCCGGTGCACTGCATTAGATGTACCAAGTATGAATTGTGCGCATGCTGTATCTATTCAATGTGATAGCGTACGCTATACAAGCGGAAACACGCACTCTCTGTATGCACACAGCTAGCTTAATGCGTACTGAGCCATTGTAAGCGAGCTGTAGTAATTGTTGCTGATCACACAGTGTACTATTGGATTGTACTGCATGCATGCAGCTGATGCGCGTACACATGTGTATATATATATTGTGTGTACACAGTTTATATAGCTAACTAGCTGCACTGTTACAACACCGTCTAATTACATGTGTTATGCATATGCATCTTTCAGTACACTACACATCACTTGCTGCATCGACTCACATATATGTCTATAACACATGTATACATACACTGCAATAATACATACTTGTATTCACACAGGACATGATCACATTTGATGAGACACCTGAGTGCCTGACACCCGGCAAACCATGGTCAATCACGGTCAAAACACATGTTGGCAGTGCAAAAACTGTAGATTGGAGGACAAACCTGCAGAAAGGCAGTGGCCCTAACAAGTATTTGGGTGAGAAGGACAGCTTTGGTAAGCAGATAGCCCTTTTTCTGAGCCTTTTTGAAGCTATTACTGTACAATATTGCAGATGTTCATGAGTACTAATGCTGTATGTGCTGAGCAGATAATGTTCGAGTACTGTGGATTTAACTGATGTGACTGCTGTACAACATAAAGTAGTGCTTGTGCACAGCTATTGGCTATCAGCATGTGTATATGCTTGCGTACACTATGTAACTTGCACTGTACATGCTAATGTGTGATGCTTTAAACACATACTGTGTAATAACAACACTTTCTATACACTGAATCGCTGCTACAAATAACACTATCTAACAGTTGCTGAGAGCAACGTGTACGGACTCAAGCTGAACGCAGCCAACGACACAGCAGCAGCAGGTTACTGGACAGAAACAGTTGTAAAGTTCACTGCTGCTGACACTCGACTGATCAAGCCAAAGGACAACATCTATGTAGCTAGCTTTATGGTGCCTGCAAAAGCAAAATACAATGCAAAACTGCCCGGTGGCTGGAAATACCTTGAAAAAGAGAGCTATCTACAGGTATTTTCAAGAACCATGATTCAGGTTTCAGGCTGTCATTCTGCCAGATTTGCTCACCCGCGATCTATTACATATTCGTGAATAATGTGGTATTCTAACCGCATAATTATGTGACTTTCATAATTCTATTCAATACAGGTCGTGCAGTGCCCAAAGGCGGCTGCTTAACTTAATCTGGGGCTAATGCAGGCAACCAGCATTATGATGTGAGTACTACTACTTGTTACACTGATTTGCACCAGTCACTGTGTTATGCTAGTTTGTGTTTAATGTAGAATAGCATGTTGGCGCAGTATATGAATGCTGTAAAACCGTGAGTTGAAGAAATTCATGTATGCGAGTAGCTCAGTGCTTAGCATCATGGTATGTTAAATACTGTAGCTCGAAAACACTAACAGTCGACTTTGTTTGACTCCATGCTGTTGTTTGCATTGCGTTCTACTGCACTTACAGGAAAACAACAGAGAAATCATTGGAAGGCAGTGTGTGTATGTGAGTTATCAGTAGTAGTAGTAGTAGTAGTGACACGTAGTAGTAGCGGTAGTTACAGTAGCAGAAATCAAAGCATGCATCTTACACTCTATATACAACACACAAAACAAAGAATAAAAAGAACAGCAGTATACAGCAATAGCAGTAGCAGTAGTGCATCAATCGCTGTTCAATCAGACACGCAGTGCACGCATTTGTAGAAGCTACTTCATTAGCAACAGCAGCAGCAGCAGTACAGTACAGTCGCTTCAAGCACTCGCTGCAGTTACTGTAGTCGTACGCTGTTGCCAATCACAGTGTCAACAATGGCAGCAGTTGTAGTAGTACCAGTAATACAAGCCGCTGCATGCGTGATGTCAGTACACTGCTACTGCTGCGCTATACTCAACAGTATTAGCAGCATCAGCAGTTGCAGTGTTTGATGGTGCATGCATGCAGTTGCGCATCGCACTGTACTACTACCACACCAAGATCACACGTAGCGCAACTGTCTCTTTTGCATGTATGAAAATACATCGTTCAACACAAACACACAACATACAGCTCACAAACAATGCTTGCGTTGCTGTTGCATGTTGCTGCATACTGCTTAAGATGTGTGTGTGTGTGTGTGTGTGTGTGTGTGTGAGGTTTACTGCTTGTCAAACACAGTTTGCTACATCATAGTATACTATAATTGCATGCCAGAATAGCTGCTTTTGTGGTGAATCATTTCTGTGAATGGTCACTATTCACAGTATGTATTCACGGTATGTATATGAAATACGTTTTTTTCTACTTCTAGTATCAAGCAAGAAACAGTCTTTTACAAGTGCTCAAACAGCAATGTACATAATGCAAAATGTGCGAATTGAATACAGAAATGTGACACTATCATATAGGTTTATTGATTAGCATTGTGTATGCATTGTGTCTGGTAGTTCTGATCGATCTATTGCTCTGCAACAGCTCTAGCTGCATAGTGTTGTAATGCGCTACTCTTAACTGTAAGCCTTCCCTTATTAGTAGCGCTAACATAAGACTCTATATTGAGCTGCTTCAACATGTTTATTACTAGTGGCTGTAGTACACTACTGTCTCGTTCTACTCTATGCATAGCATGACCAGTAATGATGTGTAGATCATTACCTATAGGATGTGCATATGATGCACTATTGCTACTGCTGCTGTTACCTGTATGTGCTGTTGCATTGTGTGATACAATATCACGTAGTGCTATCCTCATTGCTGCTGCTGTCATACCTTCAGTAAACGCATGAAAGTCAAGCATACCTTCAACTGTGGCGGACCAGTGAGATAAAGTCAGGCCTCGTTGAAGCATGTCTGCATACATCTTTTCTGCTTTAGCGTGTTCATTTGCTACATGCACTGCATCTATTACACATGTATATGTTATGTCATTGGGTCTCAATCCTGCTGCTTTCAGTTCTGTCATAAGTTCAACTGCTAACTGCCAATTGCCGCCCTTCTGACATGTATTGATCACACGAATGTATGTTATCACATCAGGTTTAATGCCTTGCTGTTGCATCTCACGCAGTAGATCAACTGCTTTCTGCCATTCACCAGCAGTACTGCATGCATCTATCGCTGCGGTGTAAGTCTGTATGTTTGGCATAATGTTGTACTGTACCATCTCTCTTAACAGTGCTACTGCTTGCTGCCAAAGCCCAGCTGTACTGTGTGCATCAATCACCGCGGTGTAAGTCTTCTCATCAGATTTGATGCCCTGCTGTTGCATCTCACGCAGCAGTTCGACTGCTTCCTGCCACTGCCCACCTTTGCTGCATGAATTTATTGCTGCACTGTAAGTTTGTATGTCAGGCATAACATTGTGCAGCTGTTGCATCTCTCCTAAAAGTGCGATTGCTTTCTGCCAAAGCCCAGCTGTACTGTAAGCATCTGTCATTGCTGTATAAGTCCACACATTTGACTTGATGCCTTGCTGTTGCATCTCAAGCAACAATACTTCTGCTTCCTGCCACTGCCCGCTCTTGCTACAAGCATCTATTGCTGCTGTATAGCTTATCACGTCAGGTGCAAGACCTTTTACTATCATCTCACGCACAAAGTTGATTGCTTTCTGCCACTGCCCGCCCTTGCTGCATGCGTCCATTGCAGAATTATAAGTAGTGACATTTGGTTTTACACCTCGCTGCTGCATCTCATGCAGTAGGCGTTCTGCTTGCTGTCACTGCCCGTCCTTGCTGCATGCGTTGATCGCTGAATTATAGCTAATTGCATTTGGTGCAACACCTTGCTGCTGCTGCATGTCATTCAGCAGCTCTAAAGCTCTCTGCCACTGCCCGCTTTTGCTGCAAGCGTCTATAAAGCTGTTGTATGTGACCACATTAAGTTCGATGCCTCGTTGCTGCATGAGCGGCAGCAGCTGCAATGCGCGCTCAGGCTGCTTGCATCGCACTAATGCGCGCAGTAATTGAAAGCATTCAGCTTCTGGCCACTGCTTTCTGCAGTCTCTAGTGCTCGTAGTACATCTTGCCAACGCCCTTGCCAGCCTAGCTCCCCAATGCGAGCTGTGAGAGCTTTAGATTTCTGCACAGCATGCTGGTGAAGCGATGTGCATTGTTGCTGCTGCTGCTGCTGCTGCGCTTCAGCGACTGCCGTCTATCGTTTCGAAACTCTGGTAGTGGGTCGTCTGGCGCAGTGCTCGCCATCACAAGCTTGCGTGCCGCAACAAGCACATGCTCTGTTGTACGAAAGGTCAAGCAAAATGAGTTGGCAGCTCTGCATAGCAGCAGCATCTCAAGCAGTTTGAGCAGCATTGCGCTGACCATTGGGCTACTCAGCACGAAGGCAGGAGGAACAAGAACAACAACGCGCCCAACGGTCAACCAACTGCAAATACTGAGCCTGTGACGTAGCACTGTTGATGGCCAACGATGA
>AXNI01015891.1:0-12636 GCA_000498555.1 Heterococcus sp. DN1 | reverse complement strand
GGCGCTACTGCTGCTGACACTATTGTAGTACACTGCAGTAGCGCTGGCGCTGCTGGTAGTGGCAGCAGCAGCAGTGTGCAGCACAAGTTTGTGCTGAGAGGCTGTGTTGTTGCGCCACACACACAGGCTCAGGCTAGACACAACATAGAGCAGGTGAGCTGCTATGTAAGCCTACTTAGTATCTGCATAGCACGCCTAACGCGACGACGACTATCAGAAATCACAACTGTTAACTCACAGCGCTGCAATGCTGCTCTATCACAGCCTGTAGGACATAACAGTGCACGTCACGTGCTGCAGTAGTCATTGCGCACTGCTGCATGGCTAACCATTGTTTAGCAGCACGATGTTAAGCGAGCAGCACAGCAGTGTCTTCTGTTGCACAAGCTAGCTACAGCAACACTGTGTACTGATAGAAGCCTGTGCTTGTATCGCTTGTGTACTTACGTGTACTACTCATGACAGGCGCTGACAGTACTGCGTCGTGCGTGTGGTCTTGAGGGCTTGTACTTGTTAAGCGCTGATAAGCTACTAAAAGGTGATGCAGCAGAGGCATGGTCTGTACTACATGGTGTACATGACAGCTGTAGACGGTTAAGACCAACCTTTGCTGCAGCACATCAGTACACTACCTTTGTCACTACTACTACTGCTGCCAGTGCTACTGCTGGTAGTAGTGGTGAAAGCCATGCCACTGACAGCCCAAGACGTGCGGCTGCTGCTGCTGGTGGTGGTGCTGCTACTGCTGGAGCTGGTACTGCTGCTAATGGTAACGTACAGCAACATGGTGCACCAGCAGCAGCAGCAGCACCTGCACCTGCAGCACAGCAGCGTACAAGCACAAGCGTAAACGATGCAGACGTAGCTGCACTTACAGGGACTGCTAGTGCAGAGCCTACATCATCATCATTAGCAGCAGCAGCAGGTGGTGCTAGCAGTACTACCAGCGTTAACGGTCGTGCATCAACACCTCGAAGGAGTATACGACAGGTAACCTTAACAGTTTAAGTTTGTTGCTGTATTAAGTAAGCTGCTAGTCACATACTAGGATGAGCTGCTGTTCACACGTTGTCATGCAGATGATAGCGGCTCTCTGTGTCACACCAATGTATGTATGATGCAATATCACTGTGCTAACAAGTAGTGCCAGCGCTTATAAAGCTCTGCCATTACGCCTCTACATCAATGTCCACTTGTACATCACTGTGACCACAGCCAGCATCTTGGCGACCACTGCAGCTGCATCCTAATGGTAACAGCATACCTGCTAACAGCAGCAGCAGTAGTGACCAGACAGCACTCGTGCTGCCACCAATCACAGCACAGCAAGAGCAGGCAACTCGCCACTGGCTGCACGAACTGGGCCTGTGTCTGCTTGATCACACCACTACTACCAGCAGCACTAACACTACTACTAGTACTATAGGCACAGCTGCTAGCAGTGGCAGCAGCAGCAGCAGCAGCATAGTGCAGAATGCACTGCGCAACGGCTGTCTGCTGTGCGCAGTGCTAACGGTTGTAGACCCGGTAGCGAGTGGCGCTTCACACTTGGTCCAACTGACGCACTGGCGGCCGTTGTCAGTGCACGACTGCCACGCTAACTTGAAGAGAGCTCTGTGGCTGCTACGTGTGAAGCACTGCCCTCCACTGCCACCTGTGTACGCTGCTGACCCAGCGCTGCACTTGCGAGGCTGCAGGAGTGCTGTCTGGGGGCTGCTGTGGCACATGTCACAGCACTTTGCAGCACCTACTACTTGCAGCAACAGCATTGGCAGTGGTGGTAGTGGTAGCAGTAGTGCTGCTAGTAGTGGCAGTAGTAGTGAGGCTGCAGTAAGCAAAGCGCTGCAGGGGCTAGCGCCAGTGCTCAAGGGAGGAGACTGTGGTGTAGTGCTGTGCTCACACTACACGCTTGCTCAGGTAACAGCTTACTTTTATGTACTGATCTTTTCATAAGGGCACTAATCAACTGAGTGTTGCAGCCACGCTGTTTAATGCTATGCACTGCAGTCGCCACAGTGTTGCACAGCATCGGTAACACCACCGTTTGCATTGGGCGTAACAATATTGCGAGCTGCCAATACGGTGCTGCTTAGTATTGGCGCAGTGTGCTAATCAAGTCATCCTACACGTGTTGACATTGCAGACGCGAGCTCTTGAGGCATCCCTACTGGCGTGGCTGACATGCGCAAACAGTAGTACAGACAGCAGTGAGCATACACAGCAGCAACAGCGCTGTAAGCATGTTGATACAAGATGTAAGAGTAGCAACAGTACTAGCGGTGGTATCAACAAGTGCTGTGGTGCTTGCAATGGCCGCAGTGCCACCAAGTCTTCGCACAAACAATCAGGTGAGCTGCAGTGCGCTGGTACGCTACTGATCATACTGTTGTTACGCTGTTCAGTGTGTCATCGAAGGGTGTTTCAGAGTCACAGCAGCATCAGCTAAGAATTTGTTTGTTTTGCTTCATATAGTGGCTATACTGGCTAAAGCGCTTACACTGTGCCATCTCGATAACTACAGGCTGTAGCTGTAGAAGCATCAAGTGTGGCAGCGGTAGTAGCTTGTTACAAGGCTTGTTAGATGAGTTTACTGGTGCAGATGTAGCACCTGTATCACTATTTGCACTGCAAGAGTTCCTACGTGATGGCACACTGCTGTGCACACTTGTTACTAGAGTTACTGACACTGCTGTTAAAGGTCAGTAACTTATCAAAGCTTATACTACATAGCACGCCATTATGATATGGTAGCTTTAACATCACTTGCATCATCTCCCGTGTTGCATCATAATTCAGCTACCTTAGCTGTTGTACACGCTACTGATGTACAAGCACCCAAATTTTGCGTTCATACAGTCCTAGTAGTGCTGACACTCTCAAGACATGTATGTTATTATCCAAATATATTATGTATCGGTCAATACAATAATACATCAGGTTGGCAAGATAGACCAAAGTCATTACCTATACGCCACGCTAACATCAGCAAGGCAGTGCAGGCACTAAGAGACTGGCCTAGAATGAGCAGGTATACTACTGTAACACAACATACCCATGTATGTACTGCAGTTTGTACGAAGTGTATCATTCAGTAATGCATCAAACTGCATGGTGTATTAGTTCACCTCAGACAGTTCAACAAGTACAGCGTTGTGCACCATGACTGAGGTTTATGCACTTCACTTACAGAGCGCAACTGCGCAAGCAAGCACGCAGCACAGCACTTGAGAGCAACATCTGTGTATGTTATGAGCTGCTCTCGGCATTGCTGCCTCTCACTGCTTATACTTTGATCTGATACTGTGCTTACACAACAGACGTCACTTGTGGCCTGGTGTTGAGACGGCTGTTGAGAGCGGCGATTGGCATAGTATACTAGGCATACTGGAGGACATACACAGAGCTTGTGATCATGTACAGCCTAGACCTGAAAAGGTCAGCAACATACTGATTTCATGCATACATAATGTACAGCTTAGTACACGTAAAGCGATAGAATGCAGCTATCGTATACCGCTTTGCTAGCTAGTTCCGCGTGATCATCGCTGTACAGTAGCACTTGTGCAAGCACCAAGGCATACCCATGTTGCACACTACACAATGCTTTTGTTGTTAGTTTGATCAGATTTGACGCGTCAATGTGCATCTGATGACACTGTAAAACCACGTTCACGCTCGCACAACAGGTTTCAAGCTTTGAGGTGCCATATCTGCCTAACGATAAGCAGCAACAGCAGCAACAACATGAGCAGTTGAGGCTAAAAGGTGGCCTGTTAGGCGCACCATGTAGAGACTGGGAGCTCGCTTGTATACAGCAGCAACACACCAGTACTGCTAATGCTAGTGCTAGTGCTACTGCTAATCCTGCTGCTGGCAGACTTGCTACTCAGAGTAATAAGCGCAGCAGTAGCAAGAGTGCAGAGTCATCACCAGTCAAAAGTCACACACACCCAGGTATCATCAAACATCATACTTTGTTTGTAAATGTGCTGAATCTAATGATCACTTTGACAGCGATACTTACGGCATGCCAGCAGCATTCTTTGTGTTCGTGAGATGAAGTTTGCTTCGCCAAGACACAAGCAGTGCCCTACTGCAGCAGAACTTGTGGCAACTTATGCTAATCACACTGCTCTACTATTTGCACTGTGTTGTGCTGACACAGTCCGTCCTCAACGACAGCTGTTCACTGATGCTGCCGATCCGTTCTATGGTGACAGCTACAGTTATAGCAACATGAACGGTCATGCATCAAGTCCTGTGAGTGCTCACAGACCTTCACAGACATTGCCAGACTACAGCAACGGCATGTCTTACCTCAGTCCTACAGCTTCTAGTACACACAGTCATACAGTCAGCGACTCAGCAGTAGCAGCAGCAGCAGCAGCAGCAGCTGATACTGTAGGTGATCAAGATGCTGATACAGCCTTGAATGACAGCGATCAGCAACAGCAACAGCACACCAACGCTGCTGACGATATCGCTGACTGCGCGACAGTAGCCACAGCTGCAATGGGCGATACACAGCAGCTAGTAAGAGACGAGCACGATGCAGTAGCTAGTACTACAGCCGATGAAGTTGTACAAGCAGGTGCTTCAAGCAGTAGCAGCAGTAGTAGCAGTAAAAGTGGCCGTAGCAGTAGCTGTAGCGATGACAGTACACCAGAGCAAACTGCAGCTGTTGCAAACAGTACGAATACAGTTGCTGCACAGCAGGGTGTAAGCACTGCCACTGCTACAGCAGCAGCTGCACCTACTACACCAGCACAAGAGTGGTCAGACATCCTACCTAGTAACAATGCTGTACAGCAGCAGCAGCAGCATCAACAGCAGCAGCATCAGCAGCCTCAGCAAAGACAGCAGCAGTTCAATAACAGCAGTGTTAAGCTGGACTTTCACCTGGCCTCGCAAGATCCGTGCCTGTACACACATGATCACTGCGATCTTACGCCAAGCAGTGACCTGTTTGCTAGCTGGAAGACAGCCTACAGAGGCGCTGTGCGTGATGAGATTGATGACTGGTGGCACGACAGGCTGCTGCACAACAGCACCGCTACAGCTACTGCTACTAGCAGCAGCAGTAGTGGCGGTGGTGCTGATGGTGAGCAGGCACAAGCACAGCTGCTGTTTGGTGATGCTGGTGACGGTTGCGCTGCTGACGGTTTCACTGCTGACAGTTACATGTATGATCTGATGCCTTCTCCGCGCTGGGCAAGCTCACCCAGCACACTGCAGCAGCATAAGGTCAGTTTATAGTCCGCTATACCGTATAGCATCATGTGTCAGCCTTACGTACTATCCCAACTACTGTGGAGCTATTGTGCATGCATGTATCACACAGTGACACACCTCTATTCTCTTCATGGTTGTGCACCAGCACGGAGCACTCTGTATATGAAAGTTAGTTATGCTGACGCTTTACTCTATCCGTACATGCATACAGGTGTCAACTGGTTTGTACAGCGCTGATAGCGCACTACCACTGCCACCACCGCCGAGTAAGCATGACACAGCTGCATGGCGGTCTGCTATAGTGCAGGAAGGCGAAGATGACACACTAGTACCACTGCTACCGTTACACAGCAATAGCAAGAGCAATAGCAAGGGTAGTAGCGACGCTGCCCAGAGGAACACTGCTGGCTCTCCTCATCAAGGTTAGTGAATGCTTCTCAATAATAGCATGACATCTACTGTAGTATGTCAACTTCCTCTCAACGCAGGACGCAACACACTACTAGTGCTGCTCGCAATAATCTCTTGTTATGATTCGGGGGACTGTGTCTGGCGATGTAGCAGCTCGTGCTGTACTCAATTTAAGCACATTCTGCCAGTGACTAATGTGCGCTTGCGCTGCATTGAAACGCATTGATCGTTTGCACTACCATTCATAGTGTCCACAGGTGGTGCTACACAAGCGCATGCTGATCGCCACTGCTGTGACATAGTACTACCCTCTGATGAACATGACATACTAAACATGTTCTCACGCACTAGCACTCCAGTAGCAGCAGCAGGAACAGCAACAGCAGCAGCATCGCCATTGTGGCAGTCACCAACACGCTGTAAACAAGCTCTGACACTCATCAAGCGCAAGCAACAGCAGCTGCAGCAGCAGCAGCGGCTCAACACATCGCTGAACAGCAGCCCCACTGCTGCCAGGTTCAGTAACGAGCACCATCACAGTGGCTACAGTGGCAACACAGTAGCAGCGCCAACAGCAGCAGCAACTGCAGCAATAGCAAGCGCTGTACCGCATGCTGTATCAGTTGACATAGCTGCCGCCTGGCTCAAGTCTGCTATGAGTATCACTGTCAAAGACCCTAAGTCACTGTTAAGAGGGCCTGCACATGAGTTTAGAGATGGTACACTGCTTGGAAGGTAAGACATATAAGACATATCGCTACTGTGTTACAGCATTGACTTTCGCTTGCATACTTGTTTGGAGTAGTAGCGAACTGTCGGTGTTTAGTTCTGCTGCCACTAGGCAGTAGTTTGTAGTGACGACATTGTGAAAATCATAGTACACATGATACGACTACCAGCGTTAAATGCGCCACTAGCCTCAATCACCAGCGCGTACCACTGACAAGTTGGGTATCACTGCTGTCAATATTTTGACTTGTGCGCCGTGCTACGTACAGACTGTGTGCTAAGCTTGCTACTAATGGTGAGCCTCCTAGTGGCTTTGAGAGATCACCAAAGACAAGAGCACACTGCTTACAGAACATCAGACGGTGCCTTGCTTGGCTCATTCAAGCTAAGAAGCTGCCGCCTACTGCATACACTGCTGAAGACGCTATCATTGCAGGTACTGACACACACACACACACCGCTATGTGAGCAACAAGGATGTGTAGGTGTAGCTTCGTGCTTGTACATCATTCGCAGCACAACCATACAGTTGCGCAAGGTGCTGCATGACGTTATCAACGACGATTGCGTGTGTTGTCACTGCGAGTTCCAAATCATCTGTGCGCTAATGCGATGCTTCAACTTTCATGATTGACACTGCAGCGAAGTGATGAGGTCTAACAAGAAAGTGTTGTACAACATGTTTGTGCACTACTTGCAGGCAATGGCGCTGTGATAGTGGGCCTACTACTGCAAATACGGCGCAAGACACCGCAACCATGCCCAGCTTATGTATAACACTACTCATTGTGGCTTGTTACCCTTTGTGTGGACATAAGCCAATAACAGTGAGGGAATGCATGCGCTACGCTAAATGTCACACTGTTAAGGGGTAGCAACTGTAGTTAGGAACTCTGTACACAGGAGCGCACGAGCTATCGTGCGAGTGCATCCGTAAGAAGCTGGACTGAGTGCCACTAGTGGCATCACGAGCATGATAGCAAGCTCTACAACGATGAATAAACCGTTATGCTACACAGCAGGATGTGGATGTCATTTGTCAATATGTTACAAATTGTCTTTTGTCCTTATGTTACACGTTGCACCTTTCGCGTGTCTGTACTCAACGGCTGTGCGCGTTCGTCAAGTAGCGTGACCTAGCATGTACACATCTTTTTGAAGCAACCCAATGCATGCTGGCTAACATGAAACAAACCTAGACCTAGAACCAGTAACCGTACACTACGTTTTCCTACTTCACAACCGCAGCCTGCCATGCAGATCCCCTTCACGGTTTTCGCACTGCACTACCACCGCTAACTTACGTCTTCCACCTCGTTGTTGCTAAGCCCCTCTGACACTGCACTACTGTACAAATATTAGTGCCACTGCTTCACATATGCCTGTAGATATTCAACAACCTATTCCATTCAATCCATCCAGTCAAACTGCAACACTACATAGCTGTCACAGCACCTTTTGCACAGTTCATCGCCCATTAGGCTGTCTTATCAGATTAGTGCTCACACAGACTTTGATTCAGACAAAGCCAGTTCCCACAAGAAACTACCAGTACGCTCTAGCTGCTGCTGCTCAGTATCAATGTCATTACCTGCGTTGGCTTCGTCGCTGCTGTCAATGTCAAAGCTGATGCGTCTGGCAGCGGTGCTAGTTCCAGTGCCAGTACCAGCAGCACTAGCAGTACCCCCAGCTGCAGCAGCAGGAGCAGTGTGAGCATAATACGGTGACGCTACCTGCATGGCACTGCGTAGAGGAGTGCGTAGCAGACCGTGCACACCATCAGTCAGCGATGCCATAGTGTTTGCTGCTGCACTAGTGCTATCATCTGCTGTGACATCCCCAGTAGCAGCAGCAGCAGTAGTGTAGTTGGCAGCAGTGGTAGCAGCAGCAGCAGTGCCAGGCTGTCTCAAGGGTGACATAGTACTGCGATTGCGCAGAGATGCCAGTGCTGCACTGTGCCTCACTGCAAATGGGCTGAATTGTGTGTCATCATCAGTAGACACACGCCTTGCTGCTGTGCGAGGCTGTGCGTGCGCTTCAAGCAGTGATGCAGGCGGCGGCGTAGTGTTGCTGCTGTCTCTGGCCTCCCACATATCAGCAATAGCAGCAGCATCAGGTACATCATCAAGGTTGAAGGAAGATGTTGCCCGTGTCAGAGCAGTCATACGCTCACTGTATGGCGTGTTAGCACTGTGAGGTGTTGCAGTGCGGCGTCTAGCTGCTGGAGTAGACCGTGCAGTAGTCTCTACAGAGTTACTAGCAGTCTTAGTACCAGTGTCAGTGGCGAAAGCTGATGCTGCTGTAGCTGTGCCGTATCTGTTACTGCTGTCAGCGCTGTCACTGGTAGTAGCAGCAGCAGTGTCAGAGTTGAACTGGCGGTAGTCGTCCAGCAGAGCCCGCACTTCGCAGTCAGCAGCGTGCACCTTTAGTGTGCGCTGATCACCATGCTTACCAAAGTGCACAGCTCTGCAGCAGAAGCACATCTCAATAGGCATGCTGCTGTCTACCTGTCCAGTTGTGAAGTTTGTAGCGCAGCCCACCACTGACCACTCAAACTTTGTGAGCAGCTGTGC
Organism: Heterococcus sp. DN1; assembly: GCA_000498555.1. NCBI lineage: Eukaryota > Xanthophyceae > Tribonematales > Heteropediaceae > Heterococcus > Heterococcus sp. DN1. Next base: position 3,691 of record AXNI01015891.1, on the reverse strand, counting down.
AGCTCGTACTAGCATGCTGCTAGCAGCGTCACCACTGCAGTCAACACCACTACCTCTGCTAACACCAGTGCTGTGGCTATCGGCACTGTTGGGTGCTTGCTTCACATCTGCACTGAACCGTTGCGCCGCATCACCCTGCTGCTGCTGCTGATACTGATGCTGCTGCTGCAGTGCTTCCTGCTGTAAGAGCTGTCGTCGCAGAGCCTGCTGCTGCAGTTTCTGTAGATCCAGCTGCTGCTGCTCGTGCAGCTGCAAGTCTGGCTGCTGCAGCTTCTGCACTGACATCTGTTGAGGATAGACTACATTCTGTGCAGAAGCATTGCGGACACCTGCTGCTGCTGCTGCTGCTGCTGTTGGCGCTGCCGCTGCTGGCGCTACAAGTAGTGCTGCTGCTGGTACCATTGCTACTGGTGCTGCAACTGCCGCTTGTAACACTGCTATGCGATCGGGCGCTGCCGCTGCTGCAGGTGTTGCTGGGCGAGTGTAGCGCTTGTTGCGCTTGCTGAGCACCTGGACAGGCTCTGTGTAAGCAGGGGCCACCGTGATCCCGTTCAGTTGTGACGTGTCAGCTGACACCAGGAGTCTAAACCTCTGACTGCAGCACGCCAACACACATGTACAGCATGCATGACATATCAGCTTAATCAGACTGCACGTCACTACCAGGTGAATGTGATACACTTGCATTGAACTGACAGTAGCAGCGTCGTGTAACACAGTGATTGCTGCAGAAAGCTTGCTTGACAAGTCGTGACAATTCTCGCAGTACAGTGCTTACTTGTAGTGTTTTACAGACACTTGCTCTATGCGTACTTGCAACTCAAGCAGTCCTGCCGCATTCGTTTTGCGGTCCACCTCAGGAGGCTGCAGAACTGAGAGGATCTTCTGCTCCTCAACTACACCGTGGTCCTCATACGTCAACTTAAGATGAACGGGCACTTGTGGAAGAGGCAGCAAACAGAATACTGATGATGCTTCACTCGCTACCAGCTGCACATCCACTCGCAAGTGAGCCTGCTTGCCGCCTTCACCCTGTTCACAGGAAGCGAGTCAAGGTTTGAGCTTGAAGCGAGAGATCGTATGACACCTCGTTTTGAAAGATATTGAAGTACCTTGTAGAAGAGCTCGCTCGGTTGACGAGTGATACGTAGCTGATAATCAGACTCTGCAGGTGACTGAGCACCATCTATTGGTGTTTGAGACATGGTACAGCAAGCTTCGTTCCTGAGTCAGCTGTGAATCCGGTTTCGGAAGCCCAGCGTGGTCAGCCTGCAGATGCTTTCGTTGATGATGTAGGAGTGAAGACACAGTCACTATGACCACTTGAAGGCGAAGACACTCACACAACACACGAACACACAATCAATCACAAGTTTAAATCCCTAGGTTCTAAGACAGTTCTGTGAAGCCCCCGACATACACTGCCATCAACATCAGTGTAAAGTACAGCACCTGTGTACGCACAACCGACACCATCTCACAGATATGCACAACAAGCGTACTGTACTGTAGCGGAACAGCGGGTCTATGCAGCAAAATACGAAATACAAGATAAGCTCCGTGTTACGCTTTGTATGCGTACAAGTCCATGTCACTATTCACACTGTGCATGTAAGCCGTAGCACTGCATGATACTCTATGCTCCATCAAAAGCTAGCCCTACACACAGAACATGTACTAGAAGTATGTACACTGACTGCTAACTGCAAGAAGCACTGCCGACGACTACTGCATAGGACGCATCCTTCTCAAAGGCCCAGTAAAGGCCATCGCTCTAGGGTTCTCTAACTGCTGCTTCGACAAGCTACTCAGATACTGCAGAGCGTCATACAGCAGTATCTTCTTCTCTAGCCTGAACTGAACTGCTAGTCTCAAACGGTGACGCGCCAGCTTGTCCTGATGAAGCTGCTGTAATGATGTCTTTGTATCACTGCTACTGCTCCTGCTGCCAACTGTACTACTACTGAGTGCTAGCTCTCGCTGCGCATCGATGCCCTCCTGCGCAGTCACGAATGCGTATAGTTAAAACATTATACATGGCAGTGCACACGGATAGCTCATCAATGCTCAGTAATACAAAGTCAAAGTAGTAATGTAAGCAAGTGGCATGCAGTGATGCTGGCACCACTGTCAGCTTACATTAGCCACCTTTCATGATATGTGACTATATGTCTGCCATGTATAGACACATGCAGTGTTTGTACGCAGTGCGGTCAATATTTATCATACTAATACTGTATTTCATACATGCTGTAAGCATTACCTTAGCAGTGATAGCTCTCATGAGGGCTCTGTCCTCCTCTAAGCTTGTTGACTCAGACATGCGTGCTAGTGCCAGCCTGCACATAGCTAGTAAACACATACGTACTCTACTTTCAAGTGCTGGTGCAGTCTCTGTAAGCGGCACTGCACAGGCTCGCCTGATAGCTAACGCATCATCTAACAGCTTATAGTCATCATCATCACTATGATGTGCTGCTGTGGCATGCTTTGTACTAGCTCTTGCCTGTTTGTGCAGTGTGTGAAGTATGTAGACAAAGTAACAAACACTTCAGTACAACAGCAATGATAGATGGCGTGCTGCTGCTACCAGTGACAATACAAACCAATAATACATTGACCGGTAAACAGTAAGCAATAGTCGTAGTCAGTCATAGCAAAACTAATGATTGTGTCATGTGGATACTGCCGTTGCACTCCTGGCCGCAACATCCGTATGAGCAGCGCACATGCACATGTGCATGATGTTCTAGTAGCAGCGTCGTGTGTACAAGTACTTTGTATGTACACACCTTGTCTTCTTCAAGTGCTTGTGTAAGCTGTGGCGATATAGCCTCAAGCTCGCTCGCAGTAGCCATGAGTACCCTCAATGCAGTCAGCACTTCAGGTATCTGCAGTGCATGTAATAGCGTGAGCACAAATCAAGCAGCACCATACCATCAGCACTTGTGCTTGTGTGCAGCATCTCAGCAGAGCTGAATGTACAATGTTCATAAAGACCTAACTGCACGATATGTTATGGACTGCTGTGACATAGCAATCCGTACAGTGGCTATACAGGGCAATGTAGCAGCATAAACACACTGTATGCTAGCAGCAGTATTAGTGGTGGTGCTCATACTACAAGCTGCAGCATGCCAGACAGCTCAGCGTGGCGATACCGGTTGTGCCGATAGTGCTAGTGGCTCAGCATGCATGCGCACTGTATAGTTGTAGCACTATACTGTTAAGTGTATGTGACGTACCACTCTGCCTTGATGGTGTAGTGCTAGGCCTCTAACTATGTATGGTGCCAGCCCTAGTCTAGTGAGTAGTCGTGCTCTGCTAATGCCATGCTTGTGAATATGATCAAACACTTCACTAACAGTGCCAGCTAAGTGCACATGTGCTAGTGGCACTGGTGGCGGTGGCAGTATTGCTGTGGAGACAAGTAGAGACGAAGCAGTAGGAGCAGTAGCAGTAGCAGCAGCAGAATGCCAGTATGAGTGCAGTAGCGAGACAATGACATCGCGTTTCTTCAGCATGCGTACAGAGTATGAGCGCCGTGTAATTTTAACACTACAGCGGTCTGATCTGTGAACAGCTGACAGTGGCTGATAACGAATTCTGCACACACTGACAGCATACACTGAGCGCACATAGTCTCAATCTACACACTGGACACTGCAATGTGTGTGCTTCAGCATACTTA
>AXNI01015864.1:0-19859 GCA_000498555.1 Heterococcus sp. DN1 | reverse complement strand
CCATGCACAGCATGATGCTGCCGCAGAGGCGCAAGCTAGAGCCTTTGCAGAATGGGCCTGCACCACCGCTTGATGCGCTGCTCCTTGCAAAGAATCAGCTGATACCCAGAGCTATCATACCCAGCAAAGAAAGCTTCGACTCTATCAGTGATGTAGACGAAGACGAGCGTCCTGCTATAGAGATGAAGATTCCTGATGAGCTAAGCGTGAGCGAGGGCCTACCCTCTGACGCTGCAAAGGATCTTTCTGCGACCGACAAAGTCCAGGTTCGCTGCAATTGGTCTTTCCTGCATTGGCTGCCTTGTTGAGCTGATTGCGTCAGGATGCCTGCTCATTGCTTCTACAGACGCACTGACAGCTCTATCTTCTCTTGCCGTTGCTCAAATACATCTTGTGCAGAATCTGCAAAGACGCTTATCAACGAACGTTGCCAGCCACGGTACCTGGCCTCAGCCATTGCATACAGCTGTGCATACAGAGCAGTGGGCGCTAAGTGGTGCAGATGGTGCAGTGCTAGCTGCTGCACTGCACACTGGCTCGCTGCTTGTGCGTGCTCTCACCTGGAATCTGCAAGCAAAGCCTACAGCTTCTGCTGAAGTGCTGCGTCAACAGCTGTTGCCTCCGCTACAGGTGATTGCATAAATGTCAAGCAATGCTGCATCACACATTGCAATGTATCAAAGGCTATATCGAACAAGCTTTTTGCCATTAGTAGCGATAGAGGATGCAGCAGGGTGCGTAGCTTCTACATGCTCCACACTGTAGTTTGCCTAAGTATTGTGCGTGTACAATTGAAAAAGGTTTTGCCACTGTGTGTGCTTGCAGGCGCATATATACATGATCGGCACTGAAGAGTGCGAGAACAGCATTGCTAAGTCAGTCATCGTCCAGGTAACGTACATGCATGCACAACCTATACTGATACAAGCACATGCTAACTATCTGGCCGCTGTTAGGGCTTCTGACAGCTGCGGCTTGCTTTGCAAACGTAAGACAGAGCACGAAGTGTATATATTGAGTATATACAAGTAAACTTGCTGTGGCAGCGAATCTGTTTTAGACAGTAATATCGCACAAGTGCCAACGTACAAACACACTTTAATAGTAACTAGAGCACCTTTGTGCCATTTCATTGTGTGCTTTTCTTGCGCAACAGTCTAAGAAGAACTGGGAGAACCTGTTGAAAGCAACGCTAGGCCCACAATACATCATGCTGCGAGGGCATGCACTGCAGGCAACGCATGCAGCAGTGTTTGTGCATGCAGGCATACTGCCACTGATTAGTGCAGTACGTTCCTGTGCAGTAGCCACAGGGCTAGGCACTAAGAGTGCAAAGCTAGGCAACAAAGGTGGCATTGGCATAGCCTTTGAGGTAACGCTCGGTGTCCAGTCGCAATTCAAAGCTTTGCAAGCTACTGTATGAGTATGAGATTGCTGCTAGCACCGTGCTATAATGTTTGGCATGAGTTCTCAATGTATGCCGTGAGTGTATGATAAGTGTAGTGGTGGCTGCTGCTGCTACTGCTGCTATTGCTGCGCTATATTGAACAGTGTACATATAAGAATAAGTGGTTTTGATTGCGTACCAGAATGTAGTCTAACAGTTGTGATGCCGTATGCTGTGAGCAGCAAGCATGGGCGTTACGCCGCTCGACGATGTGCGTGCTGATCAAGTCTAATGGTGTTATGCGCTGTATGCTGCCCCTATGTGCATGCAGGTAGGGCACACTAGCTGTGTGTTTGTGAACGCGCACTTTGCAGCGCACCAGAACAATGTCAGTGAGCGTATAGAGCACTATCGCCAGATACAGTGTGAGCTTGCACGAGCACTGCAAGCACCAGAGAACACTCCTCCTAAGGTACAGCAGTTGTTCAGCATCGCACACCATAGCAGTAGGTTTTCTAGTGTGTTGTTCATTGTAGACTGGCGTGTGCTTCAGGCATTGTGCAGGCAACATCAGTTGCGTTTGCACAAACAACTACCATCAGTCACCACTGCGCTATGACAATGCTTGACATGCCTGCTTCGACGCCAAATGCTACTGTGACATGTTATTTATACAGTAACAGCATACACAGCCATCTTGACAAAACTGTAACAATGCTGTACTGCTTGCAGGTGATTGGAGTGCGTACTAGTGGTAGCAGTAACAGCGCTGTACTAGCACCACTAACACTATCGACATCACTTGCAGCTACAGCGACAACAGCACTAGAGCTGTCTGCTGTGTTTGATCATGTAGTGTGGTCAGGGGATCTCAATTTTCGCATCAACGCACCTAGACAAGTAGCTGATCTGCTTCTCCAAAAGGTACGTTTAATCAGCGCTGTAGCATCATCAAGCATGACGACTGTGTATACTGTGTCACGTGTTAGGCAATTGAACTTTCACAGCGAGAAGCTCACTATCGTATTGTTTGATATGTGCTTGCATGCTTTCCAGACATACTGTATGCTGAAGTACTTGTGTATCGAGTGCAACTTAGAGCGGTGTAATTGCGATAGTGTTCGCTTTATACACACTGTTATACTTAAGACTCATTCTGAATGCCATACTGTGATTACTGCCACACAGGATATGCATGAAGTGCTGCTAGCGAATGATCAACTGCTGATAGCGCGTAGCAGTAACCAGGTAGATGGACTGTCTTCATGTCTCTACTAGCGCTAGCATGTTGATTAGCGTGTTTCGCTATACAGCTAAGCACGGCCATACGCAGTCAGGTGCAGTGGTTCACGCTGTACTGACGCGCACATAAGATGTTGACAGGCTGTTGAATTATACATGATAGTGCTCAATATGAACGTACACTCACCAGTCGTTACTGTGCATTTGCTGTGTTTTGTTGGCAGATTTTTGCGGGGTACCAAGAGGGGCCCTTGAATTTCAGACCAACGTATAAATACGATAAGGGCTCTAACAGTTTTGACACTTCTACTAAACAGGTACATAACTGCGCTTGCTGCTAGTGCCGCGGCTGCTATTGTGCTGCTGCTGGTGCTGCTGCAGCTCCACTACCACTAGTAGTAGCAATCAGTCATAAGCGCATCCAAACGTTTGCACGCAGTGGGTCCTTGAATTTTCAGTGCACAGTACAGTGCTACAACAAGCTGATGTACCTGTGCCTATGTATGTGTTGCGTAATACTTCAGCGCGTTCCGGCGTGGACCGATCGCATCCTATATAGCAGTTCGATGGGCATGGAGGTACATGTTAACAAACACCACATTCATGCCACCATATCACTACAGCATATAATGACTGCATATGACGCAGCACCGCGTAAAGCCTGCAGTCTCTAAAGGTCCTCGAGTTGATCACTCGGTGTTGTAACATCGCATGGCTGACAAGCAGTAGTGAGTAGTGCAACGATTCACTTGTTGCTGATGCTGTAACAGCTTACAACTATGCTAGCAGGAGATACTAACTGCGCGTATGCTGCATGTAAATCTTTCTTCGTGTATGTGCTATTACAGTTGCTGGCGTATGACGCAGTGATGTCACTGCAATCGTCAGATCATAGGCCAGTGTACGCTACGGTTTGTATGACGTACAAGCCTCACAATAGCAGTCATGTAAAAGAAGCAGCAGTGACGAATCAGACAACTAGTGAAGTGTGCAGTATACAGTAACTTCCAAGTATACAGTGCTGCTACTACTAGCTGTACTACTGATCTAATAACAAACAAGTCAGTTATGCAAGAGAAATCGTGTACGAGGCTACTGTCGCACAGGTTGATGATTTGTTATCGAACCAGTGTGAACAGAGACATTACAGCCAAGACAAACAACAGCCGTACAAGCATACGCAATGCTGTGTGAGCAGCTGGAAGTCACAACAGAACTACTGCTGGAGTTATGTGTGATGAGCATCTGTGTTATTGGATGTGTTGTGTGCACACTATAGTGCATCACCGCTGCTACTGTCTACTACAGCAGTGCACAGTGCTATGTTGATCATCAACGTTTTAGTATGTGCTTCAGTATCAGTGCTGTAGTAACTTTAGACAGTGTGCTATCTGCCTGGACCAGCATCACAGTCATAACACCAACAGCAGCAGTAGCAGCAGCAGCACCTCCTGTAAAGAGAGCCACTACTCAATAGGATTACCACTGCTGCTACCACAGAAACTACTGCTGCAGCTAGCTCTACCAGCACAGCGTGTGTAAACAACAGTACTGATGCGCTGTACCAGTGCAGACATCACAGTACACACGACACAAGTGTGTGCTTATGATCCGCTGGTTCAGTACTGGCTACAGCTGATGTGTGCAGTGCGCCATGTTATACTGCTGCTGCTGCTGCTATCAGACTTGAAAGGTGTACTGTATGGGTGTGTCTGTTGGTGCTCTTGGTGCTGCAGCTGTGTCTAGTGCTGTTGGGTACACAGATAACGGCTCAAACAGCTCCTCTTGATCATCTGCAGCATTGTAGAGCTGATGTATGCAGACACAATGTGACACAGAACAGCAAGCAGAGTACATAACTAAGCGTTAGTACTGCTGTAATAGTGTACACATGGCATGCTTGATAACAGCAGCGAGCAGCGGCAACTTCACAGTGACTCGCAACAGCAGCGGCGTGGTGTGAGCTGTACTAGAACCCATAACGTAGCAGCACAAGCAGTGCTAGCACTTTACAGAACACTATTAGCATTGATCTGAACAACAATAACAAACACTAGACGAAAGAAGAACTTGTTGAGTTATGCTCTCTTATTGGTTTTCTTACCTCTCGTATCTTCCAGCTGTTGACGCGCAGCGGTGCTTGATCAGATGGCTGTGGCACAGCGCTCACAGCAGTTGCAAGAGCTACAAGTTTTTCAGCTGCTGTAGTTGGTTGGCCCCGCTTGTACAGTATGTTTGTCAGCACATTTGGGTCTTGAGTTGACAGTGTTAGTGGCCTTCGCTTAGGAGGTGCTGGTATGTCACTAGTAGTGGCATCATCACTAGTGCTGTCATCATGCTTCACCTGTTTGTACAGCAGCAGTGCAGTGGCAGCAGTAGTTGAGGTGTGAACATCAGCATGCTGGGCAGCAACAGCAGTAGTAGCGTGTATGCTGTACTAAATGGCTGGAACACTTCAGTGCAGTGCTGAGCAGCGGCGCAATTAACAGCAGTAGCACTGCTGTGCAGGTACTGATCACTGCAGTGATCGCTGTCAGCAAACTGCTGCAATAACACAAGTGACTGCAACATCAGTAGCACACGCTTGTTGAAGGTGCTGGCAGTGCAATGAACTGAAGCTATCAACGCTGCAGTAGCACATGCTAGTCTCGTCAGCCGGTCAAGAACACCCACACAAAGTACAAGAGCATGCTCTTTGTATGAAGAAGAACGTTATTTGTAGGAACGTACCGGTACTCTATCAAATATGACTCGCCCACCACGCCCTACTCTGCCTCTACAACAGAACTTTTTGACCTGCAATAATGTGTACATATATATGTACATACTCAATTATCATGCTCATTATAACGCAACAGCTGGTACAAGCTCACAAGGACTATATGTATACATACGTATATGGTGTATACAATAATCCTATGAAGTACAGTAACCACACATGCTCAATATTGAGCGGCAGTTGGCGCACTTTGCATCTTTCTGACAGACAGTAGAAGTACTCCATTTACACCCCAAGAAAGGGGCTACCTTTGAAACTGTACCCCCTGTCCCATATAGTCACACACAGTAGACCTGTTCTGCCATTACAGTTAGTGCAGTGAAAACAGTTCTTCTTACCGGTTCACAGCCAATGCCAGGTGTGTATGTAGGTAGTGATGGCTCCACCCAATCTGATTGGTCAATCAAGAGTAACCAATAAGGAATGAGAAGAGACACATCAAAGATTGCAAGTAGTCAGTACATCAGTAACAAACCACTGTTTATGCAATGAATCACAGTCGCTGATGAGCTTCGACAATTATGCTCAGGGTTGCTGTTGCTACAGCCGCTGGTGTTGTGTGCGCGAACTAGATAGTTGTCGGTTCAATGTTTGCAAACAATGCAATGATCAAGCAATGCATACGTACCTTCAGTGAGGTCATAGTGCACACGCCCAGTAAACTCATCAAAGAAGGATGGCATAGCAGTACTACTAGGTGATGCAGGGGCAGTAGTACCACTACCACCAGCAGCAGCAGCTGCAGCAGCTTCTGCTGCTTCCCTATTCATGATGCAAGTTTGTGGGTTAATGAGCAGCAATAGGAGGACTGTGTCAGTGACAAGCTTCGCAAGCAGACGGGCACACTGTGCAGTGCTTCGCATTGTATGCTAAAACTCTGACAACATACAAATGCTGACTACAATATGCTTTAAAGAGTTACACAGTACAGTACAGCACAGAACAATGCAGTACATATACACAATGCAGCACACATATATACGCGTCGTGTCGTCTAGTGCAGTACACCGCCTTACAGTACAGTATTCAACGTGCTGTAATATGCTCCAGTATAGTACAGTATGGACTGTATAGTATAGCACACTACAGTACCTACAGGACAACGCAGTATTTGCAGTACATTACACTACATTACTGTACGAACCAACTGCTATAGCATAGTATAGTACGGTACAGTATAGTGTAGTATCACATAGTATACAGTTTACCTTTCTCGTCGCTCATTAGCACCGCCGCTCCTGTCCCTCTCTCTGTCTCTCTTCTTCTTCTTGCGCAGCTTCTCAGCAGCAGCAGCATCAGCAGCAGCACTGCTGCCACTGTCTCTCCTCTCACTACCGCCGCTGCCACTGCCGTGCAGCAGCTGGTGCTGGTGGTGCTGGTACTGCTGGTACTGGTTGTACACCCCTGCAGTGTGCCTCTGTGCATGCGCAGCTGCATCAGCCTGTGTCCTGTCTTGGAAGTCTGAGTACAGTTGGTGCTGCTGTGAAGAGTGAGCAGCCGTTGCAGGCCGTTTCTTGAGCTTGAACTCTCCGACAGTGATGTTCAGCTTGCGCGGTGGCCCCTTAGGGTTGGTCAGATCATACAGCTTCTGTTAGAGTACAAGAACAATGATACATTTTGTGTAGTTATTTAATAGGCGTATCGCTAATCAGCTAAATAAAGTAGTTTAGGGTATACAGACGAATCTCGTTGTGTGTGCTGTGTGTACTGCAAAGCTCACAATCAGCTTCCACAAGCAGCCACACCGAGAGCAAGTACCACAGCAAGCTATCCTAATCATGCAGTGAAGTAGGAACTACTCAAGCAGAATAGTGCTGGACTGCGTAGCCTAGGCGTAGAAGGAACGACAGTTCTCCTGTGTAGGAGCGACAGGTCTTTTGTAAAAGAAAGGACAGCTCTTTGAGGGAGATTCCTTGAGAAAAGTTCTTGGAGAAAGAGTGACTTGCCTGTTCAAATATTTCAGTCTGTATGTGCAGCTGAGCCTGCTTGTACTTCTCACGGGTCCGTGTCATCTCAAGTATAGCCAGCACCTGATGCAGTGTGTATTAAAAATGTTGTGAGAGGTAGACGAGTGTGTGAGCAACACGTCAGAAACATGTCAGCTTGTAGCATTGCCAGCAGCTTAACAGCACACAAACACACAATAGTGTGAGTGCGGTGGCATACGCACAGCAGCGGCAACACTGCACGCCCTCTTGTTATTGCTTTATCAGAGCCATAAGCGCACAATGCGTTCACACAGTGCATGTTTGTATACATATATATACATACACACAGGGAAATTCAAGCAGTATATCAATGAAGTAATATACAGACATACCTTATCAAAGTCTTGTTTGAGCTGGGTCATCTTGTTGTAGCTGTCCATATCGTTCATACGGTTGCGGCGCAGCTGTTTGGAAATAGCGTACAGTAGTGGTATTGACAGGATTGAAAGCAACAGAACAAGGTCATTAGCATCACTATCGCTCACACGAGTATCAGCTCATATTAACACCACTTTGACTGATCATCACGGATGCAAACATGAGACAAATCATAGTTCAAACAGCAAGTACTGCAGCATAAGCTGTTCGGTGCTTTTGGCTTTGTACTGTATATCTACCAATACTGAACACGTCACTAATGCACTGCAACTCCATGCCCAGGACATGCATTGTCACAAATTACAAAGTGCGTATGTTACAGCACTAGTATCAAACCCCCTTCAATTTTCTTAAGAGGGGGTATATACAGTCTATTATATACAATACTACATATATAGTATACGTAGATGTATACAGTGGGGTATATACCTTGTAGCGCTCTTTTTCACGTGGTCTGAAGACTTTGTGAGGGTCAGTGTCATTAGCAGACGTTACTGGCCAGTAACGTCTCAGCAACGGCTTGTTGATCTTCTGCCGCTTGTGCTTCCAGTAGCTGTACACATCATTCCACACAGCCTGTGATTTTTAGTGTTTGCAAAAAATTCGACACACATAGAAACAACGAACACGTATCAGAACCGATACTGCTACATGCAAATCAAACTTTAATGTACATGATGACCGCTGCACTAATAATGACAGTGTTAATTGGCAATCCTGTACAGTACAGAGCAGTAAATCCAATGCACTAGCTGATGTGATCAGCGACTGTGATTAACATTGACTTCAAGTGGAATTGGTGCAACCTCCACGAGCAAGACAGCTTTATAACTGCAATGCTGACATGTGTTTTTGTGTGTGTATGTAGTAGCTGTTGTTGCGTACCTGATAAGCTCTCTTGTCCATGCCAAGCTTAGACATAAAGAGCAGCTCAGCTTGTGCTTGTGCTACTGGCTGTGCCATTCCTGTAGCTTTCTCTAGTACATCTAGCAGTGCTTCAAATGTATCTACTGACAGTTTGCCTGCCATCTGTTGTAGCAGTGACATGTCATAGTCGAGTACACGATGTGAATCAGAGGAACAGCCAAAGCAAATGCAAGTACCAGTAATCACATTATAGCCATGTCTACCTACGCTAATCACTGCTTGTTGAGATTTTAAAGTCGGAAAAAAGAGCAGTCTACGGGAGACAAACACCATGGGTACAGGAGGACACGCAGCACACAGGCAGCACTGAGCTGCTGTAGCCTCCCTCAATATGCAAGTGCAACAACATTGTTATGTATTGATCAATTCATCTGAGATATGTACAATAGATTGATGAATGCCTTACCGTGCCAGTAGCGCCATACTTTGGGTGGGTGCTGAGCCACTGCTCATCTTCCAGCAGCAGAGAGTAGTCTCTTACGCTGTAGTCCTCTTCATTAGCAGCTCTCTTAGGGAATCTGATGTAAGCTACAGGAAGCTTAAAGTCAGGTGACTGCTCAGCAGCATAAGACTGCACAGCACTTGACCTAGGAGCAGGGATGTCCTGTTCAGAAAATACAGAAGCATCAGTGATGAGTATGCTGGTTTAGTACTATATCAAACACAGTAAAATGCACAGTAGACTGGGGAGATCTCGCACTATAGCGCTGATACAGTGCAACTGTAAGAAGGTCGAGTTTGTGTGCAGCAAAATTATTTGAGGGGTGACAAGCTCAAGGTAAATCAAGTACCTTCTTCTGAGGGTCTGCACGCTGCCCAGGTCCTGCTGGGAGCGCCACAATAGACTCCTCCTCGGTCAACAAGCCTTCCAAATTGGTGACAACTGGCAGGCGCTTGTAGACATCAACCTGGCGTGGTCTGATGCTCTTTCGGTTCATGGTTGCTGATGCCGGCTTCTTGTGAATTTAGAGCACGTGCATCAGCTGCTCACAGCACCCTCGCCATTTTACCAACTTCAACCGTTAGTCCATTTTTTTTTGGTGTACTCATGGAGATGCTGCATGATGGTGTTTGACTGCTGGTCTTGGCTAAGATTGTATCGTCTAAACACATTCAACGCACTTCTAAGCAAGCTGGAAGATCAACTGGTGCGAGCTTCACATCACACTTCTTCGCAGTACTCGCATCATGTCTGCTGAAGCAGCAGTTGAGGATGAGCTGCCTCACATGCTGCAGCAGCTGGAAGTGCTCAAAGCTGCACGGGTGGCCAAGCTGCACGAGCTGCTGCGAGAGCTGGGTGACAGAAGGGAGGCGCCTGAGCTCACAAATGCAAGAGCTGCAGCAGTGCAAAGGTTTGAGGGATTTGAGGATCTCGAGCAGCAGTGCAGTGCTCTGCAAGAGTTCAGCGCTTCAGACTGCAGCCCTGCAGTCCAGATCCTTACTGCCAGGGTGAAAGCTCTCGCTAGACAAGAGGAGTATCTAAAGGTATAAGTGTGCATGTTCTGCGTGCTTGTCATGTTTCTGATGCATGTCACGTACTGTGAATGAGAGACAATCATTGTTCATCCAATCTCACATCATTCTCTAATGCTTGAACTGTGTGCCATTGCAGAGAGCTCAAAGGTTGCTGCAGCAGACAGATCAACTGAAACGTGACCTTGAGGTCAGTATATATACTTGCGTTATCTTACACACATCATAATGCGCGATTGGGTCATTATCAGCACTAGCACGCTCTTACAAGCAGCTACACTGACTCTGCTGCAACGCACTCTTCTTTAACACAGCGCTCGCAGCGCGGAGCAGCAGTGCCAGTAGCAGTACTGACAACTTACACAGCTCTTGCGAGCGAAGTGCAAGCTCTTGATGTACACGACAGCCCAGCGCTGCACAGCTGTATGCAGCAGCGCCTGCAGGCTCTGGCAGCACTGCTGCAGCAGCAGCTGTACTGTGCACTATCAGTATATGCCAAAGCACTTGCTAGCAGCAGCAGTAGCAGTAGCAGTAGCAGTAGTAGTGGTGATGCTGTGACACTGATAGAGCCGCAGCTGTCTGCCTTGAAGAGCACCTTTGAGCAACTGATAGCTCTGCAACTGCAGCAATCTGGTGCAGCAGCAGCTACTAGCGTATGGGCGCTAGGTAAGTTATACATGCACACAGTAGGCATGCTTAACCAGATGTTAGTAAAGTGTACTCCTTTGCAAGCGCATGTCACTAGAGACAAGTATATTGAACCAGGATAACTCTTATCAATAGTTAGTGCTACCTAACTACTGGTGATTGCCAACTTCTTGCATGCATTGGTCCTCATACTGATGCTGCTGTATGCATATCATCGTGTATGTTTTGTGCTTTGTGCTGACTGCACTACAGATTGCATACTGGAGCCTTCCTTTGTAAGGTATAGTGCAAATACACATACATCATGCATGACAACTTAATGTGTACGAACATTGAATTGAAACCCTGTACACGATCATGGATACACTCCATGCATAGTGCGGCAGAGCCATATGTAGCCAAGCTTTCAACTTTAGCTGAGAACTCAATTGCAGTGCATCGCTCCGGAAGCGCTCTCAACAATTCATGCATCTGCACGTCGTAGACTAACTGCTACAACCCGTTTTTGTCCTTTGATATTCCTCTGTACTGATTATTACAGGTTTCACTACCACTTTGAAGGCAGCAGAGCTACTAGTAGGGAGGATAAGCCTGAATGGATGTATGCATTTATACTCAAGTGTATCAAAGCTTACACACACTTCATCAGTAGAGAGCTGCAGCAGGTACTTAGTGTGTCACAGTATCATTGCATATCTGCTTGTTCAGTGATTGATGTAGTTGCTGAAGTGCAGCCACAGTGCTGGTGTCAGCTGCAATGTGTGCATATGGTGCACGTAGTGTTCTGATGCTGCTACATGATACTTCTAGTGCTGTCAAGTAGATACACTACTGTATTGCTACGCAGCTAAAATAACACAGCCACAGCATTGTAGCTCACACTATGCAACTATATGGATGCTGTGTTCTATGCAGGTGTATGACGACGCTGTTGCAGATGTAAGTGGCAGCAGTAGTAGCAGTAACAGCAGTAGTGGTGCTGCTGTAATGCAGCAACTTGATTGTGCAGGCTACTTTGCTAGAGGACTAATGCTACTAGCTAGACAAAGGGTATACACTTACATACGTATACATGCAATACTGGTGCACGTACTTATAGTATTGTAGGCAGCTTTCATACATGTTTGGACACACAGAGTATAGGCAATGAACAGCATAAGGCGCTGGCAAGTGCATTGCTGCTGCGCAGTTTAGATGATTATCGCACAACATCTAATAACGATGAGATTACACACAGTAGTATTCTTTCATTACGCATCCTGCATAATAGATTCTGCGCATGTTCCTGCTCAGGAGCAGCATGTAAACATGTGACACAAGGTGCTAGTGTTTGCATATGTCTATGATGTCATTTGTTGCATCACATTACAAAGCAACTGTTGTTCACTCTATGTACTGTACACTGTGACCAATGTGTGCTCTGCAATGTCACAACACTGCTGCTATAGTTGCGTAGCGGCCTGGAGAACTTGCTGAGCAGTAAGGAGCTACTGTCACAGTGTATTGAAGCTACGCTGCAGTTCGAGCAAGCTCTCGAAAAGGAGGTAAAATCACTACGTATATACATAATCACATACATATTGGTATTCTGGAATTATTGTGCAATTCTGCACACATTCTAATACGCTGTGGTATAGGCAGTCACACTGCAGTGTGTTCTAGTAAAACATGTACATATCAGTAGGGCTTGCACTCGTGAAGCTACATAATGCAACACTGCATGCCGCCAGTTGTTAAATCGCATGTATATCATGTTGAAGAATGTTGTTACGCGCTTCCCTTGCGCAGCGCTGTTACAGCACACGTCAGTACAACCAGAGCTTTTTAAGCTTGTACTGGAGCGTTGCGGCATCCGGCTTGTCCCTACATCATGTGATGCGTCGTAGCATTACTGATACGTTGCGTTATGGACACTGCGCGCAACACTTGCCTTTGAACAGGTAGCTTACAGTGGTATAACTGCGCAGTGTGATTGGCTGCAGTGGCCTAGATGTATAGACATATTCACATCACACCCTGATAGATTTCAGCACTGGCTTAACACAGATCATGTGAGTTACAGCACTTCAACATGCGTAACATAGCATGATGAGTATTCCCAATCTCGTACGTACACACACACACACACACACACACACACATTTATATTGCTTCAGAGACTCTGTAGCACTGCACAGTGATATTGCGATATGGTGCACTAGTAAAAAGCCTCAAGTATGCATAGTAAAGGCATTGCACAGCTTGTTGTTACTCATAAGATACATTGCTGCACTGCATAATGCTGAACTAACACCACATATGCCTTGTATATGTGCTCTGATTTTCGTTGCTGCAGAGTTTAGTTGGTGTTGATGCCGATGCAGTAGTGTCAGATGATACACTATGGGGTATGATCACATGGCCTGTATCACTACACAGTGCTGCAGCTAGTGGTAGTAGCAGCAGTAACAGCAAACGCAACCCCGCAGCAGCAGCAGCAGCAGTTGTGACCACTACAACGCACGCTGCGCGCTGCATAGCTAACGAGTTTGCTACCATCACTAACAGGTACATAAATACTATTAACACACTATGCGCAGACGTGTAACCGATACCCTAGCCGAAACAGTGTTAGTCAGCTGTTAAGATGTCGATAGGCACTGCTGTTGATGTAAGCGAGCTATCCTACTGCTATTATCGTGTATTGCGTGTACACAATGCGCTTAGTACTTTGCACTAAAGGCGACCGTCTTCATCGAGCTTGTCTTAGCCACAGCAGTAATCAATGCTCTGTTAAAGTGTTCAACGCTGATCTGCTGCTGTGGTTGCTCGTGGTATATTCATTACATGTATGTATTCTAATTACAGGTTAACAGTAGTAGGCGAGAGGTATGCGCAGATAGCATTCATGCAGCAGCTACAAGCACCACTGCTGCAAACATTCCTGATTGCACTGCACCAGCGTGCACGGGTAAGCCCAGCTATACACACTTAAACAATGCATCGTATACTGTAGCGTATATAAGCGCTGTGTAATCAATTAACATCAGTTTGCACTCCAACTGTTTCTAAACTGCTGGGTGCGCAGCATGCGCGGTACTTGCTTGCAGCGCTACTGCAGCTGCATAATCACACGTATACAAGTATTAATCTGCTTCTGCTGATATGTGTGATTGCATGTGTGATTTGCGGTGTATCATGCTATCATGTATTCTACCACCACCATTGCAGGAGTACGATGTGCAGCATATATTCCATCCGTATGGCGGCGATCTGACGCAACGGTGAGTGACTTCATTCACTTGAACTTTATACAGCTCTAAAGATGAACAACCATTGATAATCATATCGCTAGTTTTGAGTGCTTAGTAGCGAGCACTGTTTTGTTAGCTACAAGCAGGGCGTGAACTGCACTGCTGCTAACTGCTGACTTGCAATGTGGTGATAAACCTATGTATTCATCTGCATGTATTCGTGTACACATAACAGGTGGAGCGGTTACTGTGCTATCATCAACTCTGCAGAGTTTGTACTAGCTCTGCTGCGAGATACTGAGGTTAGTGTGCATACTCAATTGCAGAAAAACTAGCACCAATAAACTACTACAACGTACTGATGCTGCTACTCTGACCATGCCTTAGAATAACATATGTAGCATAGCGACACTGTGCATGCGATTACTGCTACTGTATGCAGTAGGCTAACTAATCACTCCAATTGCCTTGCACGATTTTTGTACTGCTACCATGTTCAGGAGAACGACCTGTTTTTGGTCCCGCAGTCAGCAACTGAGCAGGTAATGCAAGTACTTGAACTTTTGCGTGGGTGCTGTAAAATTTCGCGAGCACCAAGTGCTTGCTTAACTTTGACCGAGTTACTGCTATCACAGCATTTTCATAAGCAAACCTTTTCAATTTTGCTGGTTCTTAAGTATTGTAATTAATCTGCATTTTAAGCATACATGCACATTTCAAACTGATAAACTGACTTATATGGTAAACTGACTTATTGTACGATTCGCTTGTTCGTATCCTATCAGGCTGCTACTGATGACTTGCAAGCCGACGAAAGCAGTGCACACGCATCACAACAGCAGCAACAACAACAGCAGCAGCAGCCACTAGCAGCAGCAGCGCTTAGTGTGGCACAGACTGCATTGGCACAGGCTAGCAGTAGCAGTAGTGGCACTATCATTGGGCCACACCGTGTGGTGAGTATGTATACCTTGTTTACATATACATATGTGTATACATACTCTACACTTGTTTGATGTGCGTAAAAGCACGCTTGTGTAGCGATGTACAGCGATTTACACCAACGAGCTTTGTGAACTGCACACACACACATGGCGACTTTGTTGTTCATCGTGTTTTTCCTCAAAGACATTGCCGCTGTCAACGCCGCACGCTAAGCGATTTTGCACTGCTACGCTGCCTCTCTGATGTGCTAATGTGCATGTATACAAACAAATACTACTGTATCCCACCTGAACGCGCAGATGCATGCAGCTGTGGGCGGCATCAAGTTTATAGCTAAGCATACATTGCACGGATGTCAGTCTGGTGGCAGTAATAGCAGGCACAGCAGCACTGATGCTCATACTAGACGCTCTCCTGTGCCTTCGCAAGGTTAGTGTTTTGGCCACACACATTACCTAACTATACTCAATAGTACTCTATGTACAATCATGTTGAACCGTAAAAATACTGCTAGTGTTAGCAAGCAGTACTGTGCTTGACATTGGTGTTCACATTTGGCTTGTGCTCATCCAAGTGCTACGCTGAACATATTCATGCACTTCGTAGTATGTTGTGCAACGTCTCTGTTGCTTACACATTGTTTGCAATGCATATGTTGTACCCGGTTCGGCGTCTTTGTGTCATCAGTGCGCAGCAGTTCTACTACAGCTCAGTCACAACCAGTAGTAGCAGCAGTAGAAGTACCAGTGTTTGCACATGAAACAGCACAGTACAGTGCACTACTTGATACACTACTGCATGACGCTATCAAGGTACGATAACCAGCAGTTTTTCTTCGTTTCTGAAATGCACAAGGTCTGCTGTAGCATGCGTCAGACTTAGTGAATGTTTCTTGCTTCTTTTTGGTGTCAGTGCGCATAGTTGCTGCTCTTTCTGCTTGCTAATCCTGTTTGCTGTGTCGCTCTCTTCTTGCTGAGCTTGCCCGACATGTCTGCTCTGTAAGCTACCAGTGTAGCATAGATGGTCGCATGATGGACGCTCTCTGTGTTACACTAACCATATTGCTCTATACTGATCTGATGTTCAATACAATTTCTGCATCATAGGCCAGTGCTGATGGCTTTATGAGTGCATGCAGTGTGTACATAAGGCATCATCCTATGCAACAGCTGCACAGTAGTATTAGCAGTGCGTTTGCTTTCCCGCATCAGCAGCAGCAGCATGTGTCAGCACGCACAACAGAGCTGCTCTCAGATGCCATAGCACAGCTGCAGTCAACACTTGCTATTGCAGCAGCTATCATACCAAAGGTGCGTACAAAATGACGCTTACACTGTCTTTACTGCACTGCGTAACACTCCAGCACTGCCATTTGCTGATTGCTGCACGCTATGCATCTATCACCTTGCAACTACTAGCAGTAAGATCACTACACATTATAAATTGCGCAACATTGGCTTGTACATGGAAGTTGTCTCGCTACAACTTGCACTACAACATAATTTTAACTGGATTTATCGGTTACTGTTCGGCTTGATTGCACGCGCAGGCTCAGTTCACACACTTCATCTGTAAGTGCAGCGAAAGCCTGAGCAGATCTCTACAGTCGCTGCTGATCGAAGACTACGAATACTTCACCCAAGTAAGCTATACTTTGCACTGCTATTGATGCTTCAATCATCAGTTTAAAACTTATCAGTGTCATAGCAGTTATCATGCTGCTGCACTGCACTGCAGTTTCGTTCAACACTGCACTCTTAGCTACTCCTGCTTGCGCGCTCACGACAAAAGTTCTGGCATGCATTGAATATCTACAGACTTCTTGTGTGTACTGTATAGACCTATTGTGCGTGCTGCTGATACGTACGCAATAGAGAAAGTTCGCACCTGAGTACAATGATATAAACTAACACTGCTAACTGATGCACATTACTGCAGGTAGCTGGAGAGCAGATACTACATGACATCAACATCGTTAAGCAGTGTATACAGCAGTACTCAGTAGCAGCAGCGCAGAGGTTTGATGTCTTGCTAGATGCATGCAAGCTGCTGGCACTATCACAGCGTCAAGTTGACTCTCTGCATGCTGCTATTGACCAGGTGAACACTCGTGCATCATACATGCTAACTACATGTACAGCGTGTTATGTGTACTGTGTCACGTCAAGCATTCGTAGTCGCACGCAGCACGGTCTGCGTTATTGCGCTTGCATATATATATATATACACTTCACTGAAGTACATAGCAGTAGCAGGACGACGCTGCTGCATAGCTTGGATCTCATTGGAGCACGTCAGCAGCTCCATACGCGTGCAACAGTTTGCTACAACGCTATAACAGTACCTCGCCAAGATACTACCGGCTTGTATCTGATGTAATCGCTGTGCTTCAATGTACAAGTTATATCTTACGCATTTTGCATTGATGTGTCTCGATGTCACATCTTATTGCTTTTCACACACAGTTGATCGGAGGGGACGAGACAGCTTATACACAGATGACTGACATGCTGGAAAATGCTGGTATAGTGCATATACAGCCCTCAATAGCACTAGCACTGCTGAGCAAACGTGCTACAGCTACCACTGATGCAGTAGATAGACAGTAGCAGCAGCAATTGTACTAACAGCAGCAGCAGCAGTTACCAAAGCAGACGTTTGACAGTCGAAACACAATTGTATACACAGTGTACAATGAGTACATTGCTTCACATTTAAATGTAGTCTCTATACAGCGATCTTTCACAACAGCAGCACTGCGCTTGATACGAGCTTTAGCGCACAGGCACACAAGGGTGCTCGGAGCGATTTGACGCAAACAATCGAATACAACACTCCACATAGCATGCTTGAGCCCTTCAAAACGTGCGTCTGAGAAATGTTTGTGCTGATTGTCTGCTACTGCTGCCGCTACTGCTGCTTGTGCAAGTTGTTTTGCAACAATCTTCAAGCAGTTGAACATGCAGTGGTGAGTCAACTGTGTGTGGCGTGGCTGCCACGTGGCGTACAGCACTGCTACTGCTATTGCTCTGCAGTTATGCTGTGTGTTTCTGCTGATCATGTCTTGAGCAGCTGTGTCCAGTAGCCTTGCCTGTGAGTAAGCAAGCGAGCAGTATGTACCACAAGTATTAGTGCAGCACGATTGCATGTGACCTTCAGTAACAGTGTGTGCCAACGGTCAACGCTGAGCGTATTCTGTGACACCAGCAAGCCGTTGTGCATGGTTTGATTGTCGATGCTTATACAGTCATGGAGCACTATATGCTCATTGCTGTAGCGACGAGTATGCAGTACAAGTATGATGCGAGTGACGCAGTATATGTAAAGTCTTATATATATATATATGCTATTAATATGTACATACCGTCGGCTAGGCTCTTCTTTTGCAAGCTGCAACCACACTACTCTATGCTCACCATCGTCCTCTGTAACAGCACAACAGCAATAAACAGTAAGCAGTAAGAACACAACAAATTCTAGCTATTGCTTCAAGCACGGTGTGATGCTGTGACACTATGAGCCGAGCACCAGCGCAAAATGCAGCAGCATGCGTGCACTTTCTTGTGCACATAGCATGCAGTAAGCTGTGTCATGAAATTATTGTAGTATAGCAAGCCACACATTTGCTGCAATATTAAGCTGTAAAACTGAACCAAAAAAGGGTAATTAAAACCGTTACCTATTTGCCAGTTACACCCCTCTCTGTCAACAGCTTTAAAGAGTTCACCAGCTAGGATAGGCTCGCCTTTGACTTTTAGTGTGATCTTTGCACCAGCTATTGCAAATGATACATCACTACGGCCTATCTCTGTTGTTACCAGTGTGATAGTAGCAGTATCATTGTGACAGCAGCAGTAGTCGATTAAGCAGCGTCATTGAGGAACACTTAGTGAAGTAATGTGTGACCAGCAGGCGTGGTGTTTAGTGCCTATTGCTAACCAGCAATAAGTGCAAATGTGCAATTTATACACTAACCAACTGTATGAAGCTGAAGTGCTTGCTAGGACTGTACAGTCATTAATCTATACAAGAATGCAAGCTGTCATCGAGCTGTGCAAGTTGTACTGGCTTTCTACATGAAGTTATAATCAATACTACAAGCAGTGGTACGTAGTTCTCTCAATAAGAGCCAGCTGTAAAGTGAACGTTTATAGCACAATACTGACCTTTAGGCACTGGTACAAAGATCTCAACTTCATCATCGCTCTGCGTCCACCTCAGCGCCGGCGGTCGCTGTAATAACACACGCACGCATCATAAAGGATAGTAAACTTGGCATGGTGAGATTCAGGGCTGTATATGTAAAATGGCGAGGGTTGCATAAACAGGCATACGATGTGCATAGTATATATATACCTCATCTTGTGCAGGTACTGCTGCATCTTTTGAGCTAGCAGATGTGCTAGCTGTGCCAGCGGCTGCTGCTGCTGGAGCTGGTGCAGCTTGTCGCTGCTGCTGCTGCTGCTGTTGTTGTTGGCTTTGTTGCGCTGCAGCTGGGTTTGTCATGCCCACCGCTCTGGTCAAAAAGTCATCCAACAACTGCGTGCAAATGACACAGCACGAGCAAGACGCAGAGTTGTTGGCGTTAGACTACTGCCAGTTTGATCGAGAGCAAAACATCAAACATGCACGCCTCTCACACTAAGGGATCTGAGTATCAGTATTACCTCATCGTCCTTGTTCTCCTTGCGCTTGAGTCGGCGCTCAGCTCTGAGTCTCTCTCTCTTATCATCGGCGCTCTCTGCTCTGAAGTACTGCAAGCCAGCAATGGCCATTATAGCCACGATCACAAGGCCACCAAGCCACGTGGAGAGGAAGGCAGCCACAGTACCAAAGACGCCCATGCTGCTGCTGCTGCT
>AXNI01015844.1:0-13103 GCA_000498555.1 Heterococcus sp. DN1 | reverse complement strand
TCTATGAGCTTGTCAAGGGCCGCAGCCAGCCAACCACTGGCAGGAAGCCCTTCTCAAGCACTCTAGCTGCTGCTGCTGGCAAGTGGTACGTGCGCGTCTCTGCGTACAACGCTCTCGGCTACGGTCACAGCGGCGACGCAGTGGCTGCTGTTGTTGTGCCAGCTACTGCTGTGGCGCCACAGCCTCCTGTAAATGTGACGCTACTGGCTGATGCCGGCAGTGACACTAGTGCTATANGCCTACCAGCACTGGCGGCAGCTCACCTGTGACTTCCTACACACTAAAATGGGACACAGCACTGACCTTTGCGTCAGCGTGCGGCGGCGGCCCTGCTGTGCAGACACTGACCGTGTCATTCCCAGCACTGCCTGCCTCTTCTGGTGCTGCTACCTTCAAGCTCGTCATCGATGGCGTCACCGTGACGCCCTGCATGAACTGGGACATCACTGCTGCTGCTCTGCAGACCGCTATACGCGGCGCTTCTGCACGCTTCTCAGCGGTGACTGTTAGCCGCAGCGGTGGCCCTGTGACACCAACTCTGGCCTGGGGCTTTGGCTACAGCTGGAGCGTCGCATTTGTGAGCGTGTCACCTGCAGCAGTCCCTCTGATGACTGTTGACACATCTGCCCCCTGCGCTGCTGGCGCAGCTGTGTGGGCTCTTAAAGCTGTGACCCGCGGCGACGCTGGCGCTGCTGGCGACTGCGATGCTGCCTACAGAGCCTCAGCAGGCTTTGCAACTGTGAGCTTGACTGCAGCTGCTGCTCTTGGCGCGCTACAAGCACCACCTGTGCCTTACGCTGCTCGCATTGCTGGGCTCACCCCTGGTGTGGCAGTGACAGCTCGCGCTGCAGCTATCACAGCAGCAGGCACTAGCTCTTGGAGCGCTCCTACTGCACTGAAGGCTGCTGTAACAGCACCAGCTCTGCCACAGCGTCGCACATTCAGCACTGCAGCAGCACCAGGAGCTGTGCACGTTGGCGTAGGCCGCGCTACACAGACCAGGGCTGAGGGCAGTAACGGTGCCCCAGTGACTCGCCACACTGTGCAGCTAGCTCAGAGAGTGAGTGCAGTGCAGCGCGTAGCAGTGCCAGCAGCAGCTGCTGCTGGCAGCTACAAGCTGCTGCTGAACGGTGATGCAACATGGTGCCTCAGCGGAACTGCTAGCGCAGCTGAGCTGGAGATGGCCATTGAAGCACTGCCCGACGTTGACGGCGCCACTGTCACTGCTGCTACTGCTGCTGCTGGCACTAACTACACTATCACCTTCGATGGACCAGTGGCCAGCAATGGCCCTGTGGCTAAGATGCTAGTAGGAGCAAGTACCTCAGACTGCGGCGCTGCACTGACAGGTGCTGCGCTGCCAGTAGTGACTGTGGTTGCTGCAGGCAACTACGGCGCAGTGGCCCCTGTGTACAGCTTTGGCACAACAGCTGTGGCCGGACCTGATGCTATTACTGGCTCCCTTGTGCTGTCATTCTTCAGTGCAAGCAGGAGCTTCACACCTACTGCACCGCTGTATGTACGCCTGGGAGAGGCTGCTAATGGTGTGCAGGTGACCACTACTGCTGGCTCCGCCACTGTAGCAACCCCTACCGATGTGAGCGCTTACATCACTGCTGGCGACACTATCAGTATCGGTGGTGAACTGGCTACAGTGGTTGGTAACTTCCAGTGCGCAGCTGATGTGAGCACTTGCTCCTTCGACCTAGACCGCTACTTCCCTACTACTACCACTGGCTTCGCCTTCGTCTCTGGCGCAAGCCTTGGCGTAGTGCGCGTCACTGCTGGCAGTGCTACTGTGCTGACAGCTCTTGACCTGAGGCTGCGCGTAGCTGTAGGCCAGACCATCGTGCTGCGCGACCCTGTGAGCGGCGCGCTGCGAACTGGCGAGCTCTTGACTGTGGCAGCAGGTAGCCTCACGCTGACTACTGTGTACGCTGGCGCAAGTGGGCTCACTGCAGCCTTTGCTATGGAGACAGCCGTTGTGCCTGCTGATGCAACTGCTGCTGAGCTGGCTGCAGCTCTCAGCGCACTGCCTGGCGCTGGCACTGTCACTGCTGATCGCAAGGGCACTGGCAAGCTGGGCGCTAACGACTGGAGTGTCACCTTTGGTGGTGCTATAGATGCTGTGCTCTCAGTGTCTGGCACTGCTGTAGAGGCTGTGACAGTAGCTGGCGTTGGCTGCACGGTTGCTGGCAACTACATCGCTAGCAGCTGGGCTGAGGGTCGCCGCACTTACAAGCTGCGCGACCGCGCTGTTGAGATGAAGTTCAACGCTGTGGCTGGAGGCTGGAGCATCTGGAGCAGCGGCGCTTCTGTAGCTGTCAACAACGTAGGCTTCACAGTGCAGGACACGCTGCTGCCAGCGGTTGGCGCCTGGACTGGTACTGTTACTGGCTGTTCATCAACAGTTGCGCCAGTGTCTGTACTGAACTTCGCAGTGCTACCAGTAGTAGCAGTGCAGACTACTGCAGGCCGCTTCCCTGACTTTACTGCACCAGCGCTGGTCAGCAGCTTGCAGACTGCTGTTGGTGTGCCTGAAGTGCAGGCTATCACTCTCAGTGCTAGCGATGCCAGCCTGGATGGCATGTTCTCTGTTAGCTACGGCGGAGAGAGCTTCTTGGCAGCATACAACATAGCTGCTGCTGACATGGAGACCCGGCTCGAGGCACTAGTCAGCATTGGCAACGTGGCAGTGACCCGCACTGCTGCTGCTGCTGGCTATGGCTACACCTGGAGTGTCACTTTCAGCTCTCAGCTTGGTGACTTGCCACTGCTGGGACTGAACCGCGCTCCTGCAAATCAGCCTCCTATCACACCTGCTGCTGCTACACTGTCCAGAACAGAGATCACCAAGGGCGTTGCGCCACAGAGTGAGGTCACTGTGACAGGGCTTGAAGCTCAGGGTGGTGTCTACGCTGCTCGCGCTGCTGCAGTGAACGCTGCTGGTGCTGACCAGTACGCTGAGTTTGACAAGGCTACTGTGACTACTGGCACTGCTCCTGCTGCGCCAGTGATTGCTAACGCTACTGCTATCTCTAGCAGCGAGCTTGAGGTAAGACACACTGCTCAAATTGTTATTGTTACTGTCACTTCAGCTTGCTATTGTTAGTCTGTCAAATGTTCAGGAGCGTTAGTACTACTACTGCTGCTTTGTTTATGAAGCAATGTCATAGCATGCTATGACACTTTGCTGCTAAACTATTCTCTACTAAGCTTCTCTCTGACTTTGCTACACTTTATCACACACACAGATCGTGCTGGCTGAGCCTGCGGACGCTGTAGATGAGTACTTGATTGAGTGGACCACTGCTGCAAGCTTCGCTGCTGCTTCAGAAGTGAAGACTGTCACTGTCAGCAACACTGTTGACGTGGACACACAGGGCTACTTCACACTGGCCTTCAGCGGCGAGAGCACCTACGCACTGTCGTACAATGCTACAAGCGCAGAAGTGCAGGACGCACTGGCAGCACTGTCTACAGTGCCCAGCGTAGCAGTAACAAGAGCTGCTGCACCAGCTGGCTACGGTTGGAAGTGGAGCGTCACCTTTGCAAGCGCTGCAGGCCCACTGCCTCAGTCTCCTGCCGCTGACAGCTTGACAGTTGCCAGCGTTGACCTGGTGTCTGTGTCTGGCGCTGGCGCTGTCAGTGCAACTGTGGCAGATGTCACTGCTGCTGCGCTGCCGGCTGGCTACGGCTCTGCTGTTGTGCGGGCTGCTGCGTGCGAGGAGGACGTTGTGGCACTGGGCGCCCCTAGCGCTGTGCAGCTGGTCAAGCTGTACGCAGCAGCGCCTGTTACTGCTGGCCAGTACCGCCTGCAGCTAGGCAGTGAGCTCACAGCCTGCATCGGCTTCGCTGCTGATGCAGCTGCAGTGCAGGCTGCACTTGAGGCGCTGCCCAGCATTGGCGCTGGCAGAGTTATCGTCACTCAGCGCCGCTTCTTGCAGGATGGCAAGTACTACCCTGTCGCTAGCAGCACTGGTGCTGCTTTTGCTACTCCTACCCTCAACTTCGACCGCACACTGCTAGTGCGCTTTGCTGGCTTGTACCACGGCGCACTGGACTGGCCTGCTCTGCGCGTACCAGCTGAGTACATGTCTGCCACTGCGTCAGGGTGCACTCTGTTTAACAGCGCTCCTACAGCACTGGTAACCTCAGTGCTGACCCAGGGCGCCTGCACAGCAGGAGCCTCAGCAGTGCAAGCAGTAGTCGCTGAGAGCAGCCGTACCCTGCAGAGCGCTGCTACTACGCAGATCACACTGGCTACACGCAGCGGCCTCAATCAGACTGCACTGAGCTTAGACCTGCCTCTCACAGCAAGCGCTGCCCAGCTGCAGCAGCTGAGCTCAGTCGCAGGGCTCGCTGTCTCTGCAACAGCAGGCACTGTCGCTGGCGCTGCTAGTGGCAAGTCTGCTGCCTGGCTCGTAGAGTTCAGCGGCAGCGGCTACGCTGACAAGCTGGCTGCCTGCGACCGCTTCAGCGATGCTACAGTGGGCGTCTACGACGTTGTCACTGTGAGCCTAGCTGCTGCACGCAACGACCTGAGCGGCAGCTTCCGGCTGCGCATCGGCCACGAAGTGACTGATGTGCTACCTGTAGCGGCCTCCAGCGGGCGCGTAGCATTTGTACTGGAAGAGCTGATGTCTGTGTACAAGGTTGCTGTAGTGCTGCCCCTCAAGAGCGGTGTTCAGTACGCAGTCACCGTGCCTGCTACGACTGTCACAGCTGGCGCCAGTACTGCATTTGCTGCTGGGGACTGGACTAAGCACCTTGCTGTTGGCGATCACGCTGTCTTTGCAGCTGATGCGGCACCAACCCTCACTCACACCATCACAACGCTGTTCTACAACAGTGGCACTCTTAAGACTGAGATTGGGGTGTTCCCTCCTCTTGACGCTGACGTTGGCACTGCCACAGTGACTACAATGAGCGCAGGCACAGCAGCAGTGTCTCGCCGCCAGCTCCCTGGCGTGCTGCACATGACGAGCCCTGCTTGGATAGTGTCCAGCACTGCTGGCTCTAGCGATGTGTTCATCAACGCAGCTGGTGCAACTGCGCTAGGCCTTGTTGGCGCTGGTCCTATCCTTACCATCAGCGGCACAGCCTACACTGTGGCTGCTGTAGCAGCTGCTAGCGCTGGCCTGACGAAGGTGACGCTCACTAGCACCTACACTGGCGCTGCAGTGACAGCAGCTCTGCCGCAGACTAAGGTCTACCTGCAGAGCATGCCAGTGTACTACACTGATGCTGGCGCGTCACTCGCAGCAGGCTCAGTTGTGTGGGTGTCCAACGCTGCAGGCGACGTGGACGAGCTAGTGGTGACTAGCGCTGCTGGCACTGACCAGCTCACACTGCAGGGCCTCATCACTAGCGACTACTCGGCTGCTGCTGCTTACACCAGTGCGAATGGCCGCAGCTGGGCAATCGCCTTCAAATCAGCAGGCACTGAGCTGGGTGCCGCTGCTGACTTGCAGGGCTTCAGCGTGCTGCCAGAGCCAGACTTCACTGGCACTGGTGCTACTGTCACTGTGAGGCGCCCTGCTGGTGCTCCTGCTCGCAGCGTTGTCATTGGCGCTCCGTTGGAGGTGCAGACAGTAGCGCTGCGCCGTGCTAGCGCTGCTGCTGCTACTGGAGTTTGGACACTGAGCGTGTATGGAGAGGTCTCAGCGACGCCAGCATTGGCATGGGGAGCTACTGAGAGTGATGTAGAGGCTTACCTGAATTCTCTGAGCGCTGTGCACACTGCTAAGGTAAGCTACTGATACATACTATACTTCGCAGTGTCGTTACTACATGCAATCACTACTACTGTTGGCACTGCTAAAGTTTGTCTTGCTACTGCTAGTGACCATTGTTGTTGTGACAATAGTTACGCTGCTGCAGTGTGACTCGTTCGACTGGCTGCTGCTATCAGTTGCTCATGCGTCCACAACGCTTATTTATACAACGCTGCAACAGGTGACACGCTCTGGAGATCCAACCTCTGCAGCCTACTTCTATGGCTACATCTACACAATCTCATTCGCTGGCACTTACAATGAGCAAGTTGGCCTGCCTGCTGTCACAGCAACTACCGTTGCAACTGTGACTGCGTACTTCAACACGCCACAGCACGGCAGCGCACGCGGAGGCGCTACTGGCTACACAGCTCTAGCTCCTGCCACTGCTTACACTGTGAGAGCTTCTGCTCGCAATGCTCACGGCTACGGCCCTGCTTCAACTGGCACTACTGCTGTCACTGAAGCAGTGGGCGTGCTGCCGTGGGCTCCTACTGCAGTCACACTTGGAGACTGCGAGTACACACGTGATAGTTTAGGTGTTGAGTGGCAACCGCCTTCTCGCGATGGTGGGCAGAGAGTTGATGGCTACACAGTGCAGTGGGACAAGACACTGCAGTTCTCTAATGCTAACTCTGCCTTTGGCACTGACTACATTGGCATTGTGCACGAAGTGCAAGATGTAAGTCACATCACAATCACTTATACTGCTGCTATCAACTACTAAGGCACCACTTGCTATTCAATGAACGTGCATGACTTCGTATGCTGACTCTGTATGCTTGAACACTGCTGTACTGCTTAATATACACTGTTATTGGTTAACAATAGGTCATGCTAAACTTCAGATCTGGTGATAACAACAAGGTGCGTGGTGGTACATTCTCCCTATCATGGGGAGGGCTTACCACTGCTGCTCTACCTTGGAACATTGGAGCTGCTGAGATGGAAGTAGCTGTGCATGCTATATCTGGTGAAACTGAGGTGATTAACAATATTTGCTTACTCTTTTTTGTCTTTGTTGCTACTTGTATCGCTAGCATTCACACCTGCTTTAGCAGTACTGCTGGTACTGTTACTGCCAGTATAAGCTACTTTGAGTGTTACTGCTACTATTAGTGTGCCTGCAAGTAGCACCTTTGCACACTTGCTGACTCGCTTGTTGTGTGTACCTGTGTACACTGCTTATGCTATACCACACAGATTGGCATGAACCCAGTAGTAGTGACGCGCACACCTTACCGCAACGGCTACCGCTGGAGTGTCACTTTCCAAGCTTTCCGCGGTGATCTTGGCATGTTGACAGTTGATCCACTGCTGCTGATAGGCGACGCGCCATCAGTGGTGGTCACTGAGAAGCGTGCTGGCAGCGCAGACATCTACCCAGGGCAGTACACACTTGAGACACAGAGCATAGTAGCACTAGCGCGCAACCCTGCCACTGGTAGCTTCGATAGCTCCGTGCCCACTGGCTCCTTTGTGCTGTCCTTCGAGGGCCAGCGCACTGCTGCTATCCTTGTGACTGACAGCGCTGAGGTGTTCAAGCACAAGCTGGAGGCCATCACTGCTCTGCACTGTGCAGAGGTGAGGAGGGACACTCCAACAGGCCCTTGGCGAGTGCGTTTCGCTTGGCGTGGCCCTGAAGTGGTGCCTGGCGCTGGTGACCTAGGCCTGCTGCTTGTAGTGCCACCAGCAACGCCAACGCTGCTGGGCAACGAGGCTCACGTTGCAGTCAGCCGCATGGTGCGCGGCACACACCCTTTCGACTACACTCTAGCAGGGCTCACCCTGGGAGAGACGTACTACGCTCGTGTAGCTGCTCACAATAGCAGAGGCATGGGCCCCTTCAGTGGCGCTGCTGCCTCAGCGCCTCGCTCACAGCCTGCGCCTCCAACAAACGTCACACTGAGCGTGGCCTCTGGCACTGCTCTAGCAGTGCAGTGGGCGCCACCAGTTGGCGCGTCACCTGGAGAGGTCACCTCCTACACTGTAGAGTGGTTCTCTGATCCGCAGGTGAGTGAGGTGCAGATGGTCACAACTAGCGCTCAGCAGGGTGTTGCAGAGGTGCAGACAGTGACGTCACGGGCTGACGCAGACAACCTGGGCGGCGCCTACACCCTGAGCTTTGAGGGCTACACTACTGCCCCTATCGCCTGGAACGCCCCTGCTATCGGGTTCAACAGCGTGAAAGAGGCTCTCGAGAGGTTGCCATCTCTCGGTGAGGTGGACGTCGCTCAGGACTACTCTCAGACTGCAGTCATTGGCCTGCTAGTAGATGTCAATGTTGGCGACGCCTTCTGCACTAAGAGCGCGACTTCACTGCAGGACTTCGTACAGGCAGGCATTGCAGTGAATGACCTTGTCTGGGTAGCAGGCTTCCAGGCTAGGGTGCGAGTTGTGACAGCAACCCAGCTAGACTTTGGCAAGGTGTACAAGAACACTGTGTCTGCTAGCTACGACGGCACCATCAACCTGCTCAAGGTGGGCATCACTAAGGGCGCCTACGGCTTCGAGTACACTGTCACACTGAGCTCATACAATGGTGACGCTCCAGCGCTGGTCGCTAAGGCCGCCGCTGGCTGGTCTGGCACTAACCCAAGCTTGACTGTTGCTGAGGTGACAGCAGGCATCAGGCCTACTACTGGCACTTTCAGGCTGGGCTACGGCCTAGAGGCTACACCACCACTGCCTCATGATGTGTCTGCAGCTGCTATGGAGAGCGCTCTTGAAAGAGTGCTAGCTGTTGGCGACGTTAGCGTTTCACGGGTAAGTCAATCACTGCTATTAAGCAACTATACACCAACTAACACTGCTGAGCTTTGTACACACCTGCGTGCGCTAGTCACTCGATCTACTACTAGTACTACCATGTTAGTACTTCTGCTGTATGCTGCTGTGCTACCACCTGCTATTGCCAATTACTGCTAACCACTATGCTACTGCTACTGCTGCTACTACTGCTGCTGCAGGTTGTAAACGGCTTTGGCTACACCTGGGTGGTAACATTCCTCTCTGAAGTAGGCCCTCTTGCTCTTATGACAGCTGATGGCTCAGGCCTTGCTGGCCCAAGCGCAGCAGTCACTGTGAGCAGAGGCTCTGCTGGTGTGATGCCAAGCAACTACGACAGCAGGGCAGGGCTGCCTGCTAGCGCTAGCAGCTACCGCATTGAAGGCCTCACTACTGGTGTGCCAACTTATGTGAGAGTGCGCGCTAGTGGCAGAGAAGGGCTCAGCGCAGCAGCTGCACCAGCAGTTGTCAAGCTGGCGCCTCTGGCTGCCCCTACTGCACCTCAGAATGTGCAGCTCATCGTCATGTCTGACAGCATGATCAAGGTATGTCTTAGCTAACTATACACCACACTACACTACTCGTATACTCGTATTCAAGCATAAGCCTACATATGCACATTGTTGTGTAATTGCCATAGCCTGCTTCTATACTATAGTGTACAGATGTATTATGATGTACACTAACACACGCATATACTGTGTTTGACTGCTTACACAGGTTGTCTGGAGAGATCCTGCTGACAATGGCGGTGCACCAATCGCCAGCTTCAGGATTGAAAACGACACCGCAGCGAGCTTCCCTAACGGGGCTATCACAGGCTTCTACAAGGAGATCAGCGTAGCAGCACTGAGCGCAAGCCCACCGTACTACTACAACATGGTGTTCTCTAGCGCCAGCTCAGCAGTGCCACGGTTTGTCCGGGTGCAGGCCAGTAACGGGTTTGCCAGGGGCCTGTACGGCTACCCTACACCGCTGTCAGCACAGCCTGCACAGCGCGCACCAGGACTGCCACAGCGACCAACCCTCATTGCTACCTCTAGCGTAGGCCTGTTAGTGCAGTGGCAGCCGCCATCTGCACTGCTGGCCAGCTACGGCGGCGCCGCTGTGCAAGGCTATCTAGTAGAGTGGGACAGTAGCCACAGGTTTGACTCCCCTGCGCGCCGCGCGCTAGTGAGTGCCTCAACTCTGCGCTATGAGATCGGTGGCAGGAACCTGATGACTGGCGAAGAGCTCACAGAGCTCGAACCTGGCACCACCTACTACGTGCGCTTGAGCGCTCAGAACAGCGTTGGCTACGGCAGCGCAGCTGCAACAGTGCCAGACAGCGCCACCACTGCAGACCGCACTCCAGCAGTGCCAACTGCTGTTACTGCAGCCCCTGCAACTGCCACTGCTGTGACCGTTGGGTTTGGCGTGCCCCCACAAGACGGGGGAGAGTCACTCAGCAGCTACAGAGTGCAGTGGGACTGGTCTCCAGAGTTTGAGCACGTGAACAGCACTAGCAGCAGCGGTGGCTGGGCTGATGTGCCTGTGCAGAGAGAGGTGACTGCCTTTGCTGTCACTGCTGGCTTAGTGCAAGAAGAGCAAGAGATTGTGGCCTCAGTGGCTGTCGTCAATGAAGTGCAGACGGTAAGCAGCACTACTGTCTTCAACTTCACACTATTAGCACTATTCGTTTGTACTAGCGGTAGCTGTAGCTGTAGTACCTACGTTTATGCTTGAATTCCTCGACAAGTCGTAATTAATGCGTTCATGTTATAGTGAACTTACTACACTCACTAACACACTGCACTGCTACTGTGATTACTGCTGCTGTGTACAACAGGTGCGCACTAGTGTGGCTGGTGTGGACGAAGTGCAGCTGATAGTGACCACAGCTGATGAAGTTGTGCCAGCTATACAGACTATCACTACGTACGCTTCAGACTACAACGAGAAGCAGAGCATTGCGCTGGACGCTACACGCATCCCAGAGGTGCAAGTCCTGCGCACAACTCTCGCCTCTGTGCCTGAAGTGCAGACCATCACTGTGGCTGCTAACCGCATCTCTGAGGCGCAGTCCTTCACTATCACCTTCACTGGCGACACCAATGTCGATGGCAGTGGCGCTGCGCTGTGGACAGCAGTACAGCCTGCTACTGGCGTCAACTTCCGCTTGAGGCTTGACAGTACTAATATGTACTGGGCAGCGTCGAAGGCTGATGTGACTGCTGTTAGTAGCATCACTGCTAGCGGCGGCTTTACTCAGGCTGGCATGCAGGCTCACTTGGAGAGCCTCAGCAACGTTGGTGCCGGGCAGGTCACAGTTGGCGCTCCAGTAATGGTTCTCAAAGTCACAGACCCTACTGCTGGCAAGATTGAGGTCACCTACACAGTGCTGTTCAACGGCGACAATCTGCGTGGCGACGTGCCTGTTGGCGCCTTCAAGTTTGGCTCCTGCAGCGGCGGCAGCATCAACTGTGCTTCTACCTCTATTGGAGGGGTAGCACAGACTGATGTCAACGGCAATGAGCTCGCTGGCACCTTCCTGTTGACGTACAGGTGTGATGCACGCGTGCGCTCAGTCTCAGTCACCGGTGCTACTGTAGGCAACCCTGTAGTCACTCTCAGTGTTGATCCAGGGACAAATGTAGTGGTGGGCGACACCTTCCGCTTCAACAAGCTGGGCACTAGCACTACTGCCACTACCTGGCACTATGCTACTGTGATAGCCAAATCTACAGTCAGCATCACATTGAGCGCAGCACCAACGCTGCCGCTGGCTGCTGGCTCCTGGTACGGCGAGTCTGGAGACTTCTACTCCGACCCTACGCAGCCGTTTGGTGTGTCTGCAGACTGTCTGGCAGCTGATCCTAGTACAACTCCTACTGGCATTGACCGCCACGCTATTGGCACCACAGTGGCAGCAGCGCTGCAGGGCCTCATTCAGGTGCCCAACGGTGGCGGCTGCGTCACTGTGAACCGCGCTGACATCCCTGCTACTGACCCAGCGCTTGTGGGCCACGTCTACACTGTGACCTTTGCGTGCGGCAACGGCGACCTGCGTGACCTGATCTGCAATGGCGCTAGCTTGGCTCCTACAGGCGGTAATCCTGCTAGCTACCACTGCGATGTGGCTGAGACCACACCAGGCAGCATGGTGGCTATTGGCTCTGAGTGGTCTGCCAGCATACTGTACCCACACAGCCGCATTGCTACACCGGCACCGTTCACAACAATCAACCCTCTGTCGTGGAGAGCGACTGCCGCTGAGGTGAAGGCTGAGCTAGAGCTCGTGCTCAGCGGTGGCGTCAAGGTGTGGGGCACTGTAGCAGTAGTGCGCACAGCGTACATCCCTGCTACAGACCTGCGCTGGAGCGGCCAGTACAGCTGGAGCGTCACCTTCACAGACCGCCCTGGCAATGTGCCTGACATGACGCCAGCTAAGCTCAGCGGCAACGCTGGGCTGGGCATCATAGTGGCCACTGCTGAGGGCACTGATGGCAACGAAGTCAGCGGCACTTACAAGCTGGCCTACTGCACACCTACGACTCCTAGCGTGTGCACGTCTAGTTTGAGCACTGACTTCACTGCCACTATGACTGCGAAGCAGTTTGAGGACAAGTTTGCCACCACGTTCTTCTCGGTGGCAACTCCTGTCGTCTCTGTTACAACTGATGGCACTACTGCAGCGTTCACTGCGCCTACTGGCAGCGGTCTGGGCGTGCTTGACTACGTGATCATCAGCGGCACGCAGTACGTCATACAGTCTGTGACCTACGGCGTTGCGACTGACGCGTTCGTCCTGAATGCCGTGCCAGCAGCTGTCACAGCAGTAGCAGTAGCACACGGCCACCAGGCTGTTAGTGTAGTGCGAACTGGCCCAACGCTGGCGATGGGTTTCACCTACACTCTAGAGTTTAAACACAAGGTAGTCGGCGGCAACATCCCTGCGCTAGTAGCTACCACTGCTGGCACTCTCACTGGCACTGGCGCTACTGCTCTGGTCACTGACGATCTGGTCATCGGCAACCAGCTGACAGGCACCTTCACGCTGTCTTACGGCGGCTCTACTACTATCCAGCTGCCTTCAGACTCAACTGAGGGCTTCGTGGAGGCAGCTCTAAACTCGCTGAACAGCATTGCGCCCAGCGCAGTTAAGGTGACGCGCACAGGTCCTCACGCAGACACTGCTAACCAGGTGCTGAGCTACACCTGGAGCATCACATTTGCTTCTCACGGGTGGTACCCACCTACTGACCACGTTGTTGGCACAGCTGTGGCGAACAACTGGAAGGGCAAGGCTGCTAGCTGGGGTGACACCTGGCCAAGCACAGGCAAAGTAGACTCTACTGCGCTGTTCAGCAAGGCCTGGGGTAAGAACGTGGGAGACCTGGTGCCTATCAACTGCGAGTCTAACGGGCTGAGCACTACTAACACTGCTGATGCGTCACTGGGCTGCTCTGTGAGCACTGTGCAGCAGGGTACTAACCCTCTTGCAGGTAGCTTCAAGCTGGCTATTGACACTTCTCCCTCTACTGTGATGAGCAGCGGTGT
>AXNI01015824.1:0-10768 GCA_000498555.1 Heterococcus sp. DN1 | reverse complement strand
GGCGGCAGCATCGCAGTGCTTGATTGGTTGAAGCAGCAAGGTGTCACACTTACGGGGCTGGCGAGCGACGCAGCTGCAGAGTACGGCCACATGCATGTACTGCAGTACCTGCATGCTGAAGGCTGTGAGAAGGGCCCGAACGTGTGTTACCTGGCTGCTGAGAATGGTGATCTTGGTATGCTTAAGTGGGCTTTTGAGCATGATTACTCTCGCTGTGGAAATCCCGTAGACGAATCAGCAGCAGCGAGCTCTAACACAGAGATGATGGCATGGCTGATACAGCAGCCAGGAGTTCGGCTCACTACTGGAACGATGGCTGCAGCTGCATGGAGTGGAAATTTAGCAATGTGTGAACTGCTGCATGAGAATGAGTGCCCATGGGGTGAGGAGTCATGTATTACAGCTGCAAAGTGTGATAGCGCAGACATGCTGCGCTGGTTAAGAGAACACGGCTGTCCTTGGAACACTATGCAAGTGGCTAATATGGCCGCATGCCGTAACAGTGTAGCTGTCTTGGAGTATCTTCAGCAGGAGGGTGTAGTGTTCACTGCTGAGCAGTTAACAACTGGTTGGACTGTGCTGGTGCACGTGGAAGTCTGGCAACAGCACAGTGGCTCAAACAGCAAGGTGCTGAATGGCCTGCTGTGCTACGAAATGATAAGTTCGGTGACGCACAGTGGAAAGGTGAGGTATTAGCATGGGCTAGAGCTGAAGGCTGTAAATCACCATTAAAGTAGTAGCAAAGCTGAGTCTATGCTATCACCCTGAGGGTCTAAAGGTATGTGAATACGTGATCACTTAAATACTGGCTACCAGTACACCGCAGTGCTTGCACTCATGTGTCGTAACCGGTAGCCATATCTGTTATGCTACATCAATAAGCACTGCAGCTAGCACGTTTACATACTACTGCATGTGTTCACATAGCTTGCGCATGCCAATGTAGCTGTGATTGTACTAACAACACCTCTCTGAACTGATTCAATGCCATTATCGTACTCACAACAGGACTACTAGTACTATCAAACACACCCCAACAACACTGTGATAGTGTGTGCATGCAACGCAAGTCATACAGAGAAAGATGCTAGTAGCAAGACACTGCAAGAGTGAGTACTCACATACAGGCACGCACAAAACATAGCATGCAGTATGCAGTATGATCAGGCTACTATCGCCTATGCTCATTACTGCATGTGGTACGAAGATGATAGTGTATGTTCATACAGCATGATAGCATGATGGCTGAATGGAGTGACTGAATGTTACATAGTAGTGCAATCGATCTAGTATACACAAGAGTTGTTCTGAACCAGATGCAAACGGTATTGCTTGTGAGGGAGTCAGTGCGAGTCTGGCTGCAGTGTTCAAGCTTTATGCACACATGTGCTCACACACTGTGTTTGAAAGCAAGCAAACTGAGTACACATACACAAGCTTGTGTGGCGCTCATCTCGATATGCCCAATGAATCAGCATACACGCACTTCATGGCGTACAAGCAGCGCCGTCACTGATGTGCTGTTGTTGTTGTCGCACATGTGTCTGTATGTGTAGCACTGGTCTGGCAGCAGCGAGCAAAGCGTACAAGCAGCATGGTGCTCACAGTGCTCGTGCTGTAGTGCTCTACTTAAGATTTTATCTATGAGCTCCCTCACATTGCGCATCTTTAGAACAAGATGCCATCACTGCAGCGGGTTAGAGATGCCTATTCTGCAGCGCGTTAGAGATTGTGTGCATCGTTGGCTACTGCTGCTTTGGTTGTTTAACAGTAGGCGCAAACCATTTAGAACACACGCTGACCACGTAGTTTTGAGCAATCATGAAGTGTGCATTCATTGCCGCAGTCGGTAGTTTCGTCAGCACTGGCACCAGTGGTATCGGCAACACATGTAGCAACTGCTATACACAGCATCAGCAGTTGCTTATGACCACTCTTTATGCATGCCTGTATAAATACTTATACACCTATACTGAGCCGCTTCAATCTCGTATTCACAGGTAGCATAGCTTGATAAGTTTCAGCAGTTTGTGTTCATTTCTGCTCTCTTGCACGCTCACTCTCACCTAGCAGTCTCCAGCATTCTATAGTAGCAGTAAAGCACTCAGTGTACAGTCCACTACTACTGCTACTACTACTGCTAGCACTACTGCTGCTACTGCTGCCCCAAATAGTGTCTTGTCTTACAATAGGCACTCTAGTAACATTAACAAGCTGCTCCTGCTCAAACACTGCTAGTAACTCACGCAGCTCAACAGGACTCAACACAGGCATTGCTGTGCCAATCAGCTCAGCAGCAGCGCCAGGGTGCTTAATGATGTAGTGCAGCACCTGCCTCCTGATGTTCCACAGCAGTGGTGTGCCTGCGGCACTGCTGCTGCTGTTGCTGCTAGTGCTGGGTGTAGCTGCTGTTTGCGCTGCTGATGCTGCTGTAGTGGCTGTATGTCCCACAGCTCTGATAGGTTAGTGTCTACCCAGCGCACCTGTGATTGTGCATTTGCGTAGTGATCGTGTATAGTGGTATGGCAGTTTTTGTAAAGTAAACAAACATTGGTGCATGACACACAAACAAGGCTATCGTAGCAACAACGATGACCTCGTGTGCGATCTATGCATGCGGAGTTCCAGTGATTGAGATTGGCAGCGATGATAGCAGTCTGACCTGTGACAGCTCACAAAGTGCTGCTGCTGCGCTGCGCTGACTAGATCAGTACCACGTATATAGTACAACATTAGTCATTATAGTACTACTAGTAGAAATACGTACCTGCATCATATCAAATACACGCCTAACTCTGCCTTCTTTGACAAGTGCATCCAGTACAGGCAGTACAGCGGCACCACCAGCAGCATCTAGTGTAATACCACTCTCTTTGGCATCATTCACTAAGTTGAAGACTCTAGTCAGCTCACTTGCACGAGGCTTCCCCACTGCGTCACTGCTACCACCACTGCTGCTACTATCAAGAGAGGTGGCTTGTGGCGCGAACTTAGCTAGCATAGTGCTAGGGTGTGCCTTGAGCACTTCTAACTTCACAAGGTTCAAGTCCACCAACTGCACATTATACCAATGATCATATGAGAGAGAGTGTATATGTAAGCATAAAGTAATGTTAGTGATGTACGGCAACATATTAGAGGCCTTTATCGTTGTGCCTAAAGCAAGATCAACGCTGTCATTGGCACGAATGACAACAAGAGCCAGGAGTATGCTGCCTCAATCAACAGTGAAGCGCACTAGTTGTTTCACAAAGCGAGCTAACACAGGCTTGCAGCTCAAAGCGTCACAGTGACCTCAGCTGCGCTTGCGTGTCCAAGCGCACTGAATCATCGCATGTGATGCTACTAGTAGCACATACAAGACTAGTTATGCTTGTTTGCGGTCGCAATGTTAGACAGCGCTAATAACACATACAGCAATACTGGAGGCAGTAGCAGTAGCAGTATTTACCATGTCTTTTCGCTTAGAGTGGCCGTCTCCCTTGCGTATGCGTGCTAGTTTGCCTTCAACAGGCACACCAGTAACACTATAGTCAAGCTGCCCTAGTGCTGTAGCTGCCATTACTTGTGCTACATTGCCACCATGACTCCATGGCCTTGTGAAGTTATCACCTATATTGTGTTGCACAAACAGAGCGCATACGATGAATATCATACAGTGAGTAACACAAGTACTGCAAGCATCAACTGTCTCGGTAGACAGTACGACCAACGCATTGTGCCACATGGCATATTACTCGACACAGCAAGTTAGCCAAATGCAGTGCAGCTGTCACAAGACAATGGCTTGATCGCTTGACAAAGCACACTGCAGAGCTTCTGCTGAAACAACATGATGCGATGCTAAACTGTCTGTACAGTGATGAATGCACTGAAGTATAATAAGCATATAACTACTCACTTGTGCGGTCATCATCGCCAGCTTTATCAGCTGTCAGAGCAGTATCAGTAGCACTGTCATACACCTTGCTTATACCACTTGTACTGCTACTGCTGCTGCCACTACTGCTACTATCAGCAGTAGCAGTCACCTTAGCCATTTCACGTGCGTATGTTGCTGCATGCACTGCTGTTAGTGGTGGATACTCATCTCTTGATGCATGGACAAATGATGGCTCAAATGATGCTAGCAGACTAATCTCTGGTTTAAATGTAAACCTCCGACCATCCTCTCCCTTATTGAAACAAGACCAACAGAGTGTGCAGGTGATATATTGATACAATGCACGATGTTGAGCATGATAAATAAGACATTGCAGAGCAGTTGCGTCACTAAGTGCAGAGAGCTCATCACAAAGTACTGACAAACAGTAGTAGCAGAACTACTATGCGCCATACAGCAACTGAAAGCAGGAGCGCTGAGGTACCCGAGGTACCCGGGATAGCACAACACTGCACTTCAAGCTCAATCTGATGCGAACACTTCAGCTGTCAGAACCTTAGTGTTAAAACTATGGAACTAGCTACAAGCATACACATTCTGCTGCTATTGAGTAACATCTGCCTATGACTTGCCATACCTTTAACAGCCGTTGTACTTCAAGCTCTACTATAGTGGTTGCATCACTATCATGTACAGATGCCATCTCTGATAGTATTGCTATCTCTTCACCCCATAGGTACATGAATGCCTGCATATAAGTCAGCAGTGACGTGCACACACTGTAGCAAGTCAGCGTGCAGTCGCATGTAAGCTGTCAACCCAAATGATCATATACACGATGCACACAGATTAAGATTCGCAGCAGAATGCTCTGCGAGCTGTGTGTAGCTTCACAATGTAGCTGTAATGTACTGCAACAAACTGTTATAGCCAGCACAATCTGTTATAGCTAGCATAGTGTTTGACTCAAGTTCGATAAGTGGATGCGTTTAAGCGAGCTGGCACAGTGCAGCAGCAGCACATCGAGCCGCTAAACACGCATTATAGTACCTTCTGCAAGTTGTCTTTGCCAAATCTCTTGAGTGACCCTTGTATTGACGCAGTCAGCTTTGTGTCGCCACGTTGGGGCTGTAGTAGCACCTGATATATAGGCATGGTGCACAGACACGAACACAGCAATAGGCACACAATCATTCGTGTTGCTTCGAAATCTCACGCATAATGGGCTGGTGCGCAGCATGAAAGATTGAACGCAAGATACATGTATGCGTAATCTCACTACTGCTGCAGTCGCTACTTGCGCGCGTCGCGCTGTTATATTAGTACTCACAAATACACCTTGTAATACCGCGGTCTGTCTATACGAACAGCTGTTGTGATATAAGCACTAGCGAGTCAGCAATGTACCATGTGTAGTGTAGTATGATGCTATAATGACTACAGTGCATCAATTACCTGTTTGAGTGCAACCACAGCAGCTGCTTGCAGTGGTGTGAACCTCCACTGTGCAATACCTTTGGATATAGCAATGCCTTTATTACTATTCAGTCTCCTTGCTTTAGCTGGATACTCTGCATTACGGGCTGCACATGATAACAACAGCGTGCAAGAGTTGCCAACGATTGTGTAAGTGCAAGTTAGAAGCATACATGTCTTGTGTACAGCATTGTACAAGTATTAGCTGTGTATAACCATGTACACTAATGTATGGTATCGCGGCAACGTCGTGTAGCGTTACAGGCGATTCGAAGAGCAGCAGCGGTTTACAATAGCTAAACCGCGGCAGAAACAGCAATACTAGTAGTCACGATAACATACATGTAGGTGCTGTTAGTGCTGACAGTAGTTGTACTGGTAGTGTACTTGTAGTTGTCGCTGTGTACCTGCATTGTCTTCTTCTCTACTAAGATGATTCTCCTGTCCTTTGCTAGTGTGCAGTGTAACAAGGTTATGCAGTCTTCGCACACAGGCCCCTTTAGCTCTATCTAACCTCTTTGACACTGCAGACAGCGCCTCTTCACTCTGTACAAGTGTGCACATGCGATCGCCATAGCGATGTCAGTTGTTGCAGCAAGGCATCAGCTGAGCAAGCGCTGCTTGAATGACCGCAAGTGGCATGCAGCCAGCGTACTACTAGTAGCATGGCGTGTGCAGCGTGATGGCACAACTTACAATGTGAAGGGGATAACACGCAGCACGCTGTATCAAACGATAGAACAATCAACACTATCTTGGCTCAAGGCTGCCACTCACACACTCACTCACAACTGCAGTGGCAAGGCGCGCGATACGCGCACGCCACGCTGTTAAAGCACTCCAACTGCGC
This sequence comes from Heterococcus sp. DN1, assembly GCA_000498555.1. Lineage (NCBI taxonomy): Eukaryota > Xanthophyceae > Tribonematales > Heteropediaceae > Heterococcus > Heterococcus sp. DN1. The sequence continues at coordinate 4,559 of AXNI01015824.1, read as the reverse complement.
TCCATGATTCACGGCGACTGCAAGGTGTTAGATGACAACTTACCGGCTTCTCATAGACAGTGTCAATGACTCTTGTGAGAGTGCCTAGCAGCACATTGTCCTCCTCATGTGTGAAGCGAGGTGCAGCATTAGCTCTCAGCTTAGTAGGCAAGTCACCAATCCACGCTTGTGCCTTCATCTGCTCTGCTGCTACTTGCTGTCCTGCTGCTGCTAGCCCTCCCTCTACAGCATCACTACTACTGCTACTAGTATCAGCACTAGCAGTAGTATCAGCAGTAGTATCAATAGCAGCAGCAGCTATGCGAGCTTGCAATGTAGCAGCCCTCTCTGAGCAGCGCTGGTGTAGCAGTGTGTACATAGTCCTCACTTCTTCATAGGATCTCAGTGTAAATACTGCGGCTGGTACTATACCTCGCTGCTGCTGCTGCTGCTGCTGCTGCTGCTGTGTTGCACCAGCACTACCACCGCTGTCAACATTCATACTGTCAGCAGCGCTAGTTGCACTATCGTCAGTGACATCTACAGTAGCCGTAGCTGCAGCAGCTACTTTGTTTACTGTAGGTATAGGTGTCTTGTATAGTGTGGTGCTGCCATGCACTGTGTAGAAGCCTAGTGTTAGTGCAGTTAGTGGGCTCTTAGCGTCTGTTATTGGGCCAATAAGCAGCAGTGGTAATACCATAGGAGATAGTAATAGTGTTTGTCAGCACGAGACTGCACAATATCACACAATTTGATGGCGATAACAATAGCTAGCAACACTATACGCTACTGCTGGTCGACGAGCGATGATCATGCTTGTTGAACACTTATTGCAGATGTTTGTGCATGGTTTGTAGTAGTAGCAAGCAGCGCAAGCCAAGTAACGACAGTTCGCTGCTGCAGTGCAGTGCAGTATCACAGCCAGCTAACAGTAGCTATGCAGTACCAAATGTAATTACATAAGTAGCGACAGTCACCTTTGATGGGTTTTACACGTGACAGCTTAGTGATGCCTCCTAGAGACTCCATGATAGCTAAGCTGCGCAGCATAGGCTCTACATACCACATCTGCTTCTGCTGCTGACTGCTGCTACTGCCACCACCACTACTACTAGCACTACTTCTAGCAGTGCTTAGCAACAGCCTGAAAGGATCGCGCGGCGGCAGCTCCTTAACAGCACACTGCTTACTAGTTGGGACGTAGCACTTATCTTTCTTGGCGCGCTTAGTTGAGGCGCTTTTGGACATGTGGTGCAGCAGCTTGTGCTCAGTCAGGTCGCCGTTGCAGCTGGGCATGTCATTGAGGTCAGGGTAGCCAAAGCAGTTAGCAAACACATACATGCCCATGGCAGCCATCATCTGCATGTAGTGTTGTGATATCATAGCAACAGCAGTGTTAGCAACTGACAGCGATTGCGGCGGATTGCAAGTACACATCATTTTACAACAGATATGACGCTCTCGCCGCGCATGCAGCAGTTCAGTGACTGTGACCAGACTGGTACGTAACAAATAAACAATGTATGCGTAGCAGCGCAAAGAACAAAATGAACAAACGATTATACCTCATCAAAGTTGACCGTTGCGCAGGTGCCGTTTGCTTTGAACTCATGCATGTAACCGGGATGCCGCTGCACTAAGTCCACTATGTACTCATGCAATACCTGTTTGTAAAGTTGTGTGGGTATTATACCATGAGGGAGCTTGAGTAATGCATCAGTACCTTGCAATGCTGTGGCATGTTGGCGCTGTGCACTTGTCACAAGAAACACCATATATGGTCGCGCGAGTTTGCTCGCCAGCAGCGACAAGCAGCAAACGCTGTTTAACGACGTCACTGTACAGACCGTTACGATGACCCTCTGGACAGCATCACTGTGTCATCATAACATACGCTATAGCATGCGTAACACGCTGTGGCATGTATACACAGTGTTCGCTCACTCACCCTTGTTCTGAGCATAGTAGCAGCACTCAGATCAGTGATCATCCTTCTACTGATGAGGTAGTCAGGTGCATACTTAGCATAGTAAGTCTTGCTCTTTGCAACTTCCTGTTAGCCAGTAGAAGCACCACATTAGCACGTACAAGCAAGCAATCTTCACAATATAATACTGTGCATAGCCAGAACTGTACCACTGTACACTGCAGCACTCACTGCGTATCGGTTATATGACGACTGCTGCTGTTTGAACACAAGTTACGTGGAATTGTGCGCACTGTAGCGCTCGCTGCTTACAGTTTACAGGCCAGCTGCTGATACAGCACGTTCAGACACAAGTAATGCGTGGAAGCATTGTCAAACATGACAGGTGCTGTTAGTATGTCTATATATGTATACATATACTCGCCTTAGCAGTTGGGTACTGGAAACGGCTGTTCTTCGAAGGTCCTTTTGTAGCTCCGGGTCGAAGTGCCACTCCAGCATCACCGTTGGCATTACCGTTGGATGGCGCGTCACTCTCTTCATCATCATCACCACTGTTACTGCTTCTACTGCTACGGTTAGTATTGTTAGTAGCAGGTATTGTGTAGACACTGCCAACAGTACCCTTGTACTCTACGTGAGCTGGTGCTACTGCTAAGAGCTGCTCTGCTCTCTCACTCAAGTATGCCTCAATCTGTTGCAGCAGTAGCAGTAGTATTGATAGTTAGCGCTGAGAGTACACGTATTACATCACAACAACCTTGCTGACAACGTGTGCGCACATAGAACCAGCGTACTAGTCAAGCATGCATGCGTGTCAGAGCCGCAGCAGCAACACAGTACGTGTGTGTAGCAAACACACACAAAAGAACCACACACAGCACTTCTAATACTGCTACTGATACTACTAACCTCTTCATCAGTGGCATCATTGCACAGCACTAGTGTGACTCTCCTAGTGTGCAGCTGTGGCCGTTGTCCTATCAGCGCTTTCTTGTGCACAGTCTGTTTGACAGCGTAGGCAACTTCTCTCTTGATCTTACGCAGCTGTCCTGCTGTCGCAAGGGCCTCTAGCAGTGTGTCATAGGTGCTAGCAGTTGTCTCTTGACAGTAGCGTCTGCTGTGTTGCTGTTGCATGTGCATGCACAGTGTAGCATACGAACATCTGATCACATCAGCCATCTGAAGTAGACAGCAGTGAAGCAACCACGTTGATGCCTGTGGTTGCCTTAGCACATGTTACACAGCTAATACATAAACCTGCTACCATGACTCAGCATAGTGGTACGACACGCGTTTGAAAGTTGGGTAGTACTCGTCAACGTAACATAGTCTACAGGTTCTAAAAGCTTCTGACAATGTTATAGTTTTTTGCTGAACAGTAACACTCTTACATAGTCTTTGCTTCTTGTTCAGCCATCTTAGCACTGGCATCTACCTTACTGATCACTCTGTGCTTGTTGACAATGCTCAAGTACAGCTGCCCTCTCTTCTCAGTGACTGACTGCATAGGTGGCTGGTAATCAGGAGCATCTCTCTTACGCGTAGTCCTCAGCCGTCCAGCAGCAGTTCTATCCCCTGCAGCAGTGCTAGCAAATACTGCAGCTGCTGTTGGGATCATGCCTGTTGGCTGCACCAGCTCTGCTGCTGCTGCTGCTGCTGTTGCTGCTGCTTTGGCGCTTCTACTGGTGCTGTCAGCACTGCTGCCGCCAGCTGCAGAGTCACCAGTAGTAGTGCCGCTGCTAGTAGTAGTGGCAGCAGCAGAAGCTTTGCGCTTGCCAGCAGCAGTGTTGCCTTTTGCAGGAGCTTTTGGTGCTATCTTACGCCTCTTGAGTGCACTGCCACTTGCGCCACCAGCAGTAGCAGTATCAGGTGCAGTAATACAAGTGTTAGCACTGCTGATAGCCGCAGCATCAGTACCATGCGGCCCTGCTGCAGCTGCTAGCACTGCTACTGCTGGCGCCGCTGTGCTGCTGCTGCCACCAGCGCTACTGCCAGCAGCTTCAACAGTACTGCTGCTACTGCTAGCGCCAGCTTGCTGTGAGGCACTGTAAGGGTTGCTGTAGTTGTCCTGGATGTCGTCCTCAGGCTCTGTGTCCTCATCAAGAGCAATAGCAGCACGACTGTGCTGAGGTGCCTGCGGAGGCATAGGCAATAGCTCCATGTTTGGTGCAATACCATTGCTGTTCTCAAGCCAGAAGACTTGCCGCACTGGGTTTTAGCCCGCCATGATGCGCCTGTGCACTATGTCGTTCTTTCTGTTGTCTAGCAGCGTGTCGATCAGCTGGCGAGTTATACAGTACCAATCACAGCAGCAGAAGTAGCAAGACATGTAGTGATCAGTTTTGCAGCAAAAGCGCGCATATGGCAGCGCTTGCGAAGCAGCAACACCGATGATGACCGCGCTTGCTTGAAAAACAAAGGATTCAAGCTGTGTAGCTTTATACACAAGTTTACTAATAGTGGTCGAGCTTATCTAACGGCAGCTGCATAGAAGCAATCACAGTAAGCCATTCGTTTGGTATACAACCCTCAGGCCAGCAGTTGTCCACAGTTTGTGTGACTATAGTAGCAACTACTGCAAGAGCAACACTCACCTTATCGCACTCCTTTCTGTTGAGGCCAAACAGCACTTTCAGCTCACTGCCAGTGA
>AXNI01015820.1:0-10059 GCA_000498555.1 Heterococcus sp. DN1 | reverse complement strand
AGTTCGAGCATGTCGATGCTGCCGCTGCTAGCTGCATACCAAGCAGCTTCATCAAGAATCTGCCGAGGAAAATGAGTGCACACATGACTCATTTTGTGCAGGCAGCCAGAAGCAGCTATACCATTCACGACAGAAGCAGTACACTGTAAGCCAAGCTCATAAGCTGCCAGAAGTGTGCTCTGATCAGCAAAGAACCCTGCTGCACGCTGCAGTCTAGCGCTGCTGTCTTGTAGAGGCAGGCCTGCTGCGTGTGCCGTTCTCAGCACTGATGGCGAAGCGAAGGCTGTTTGGAGCAGAGTCATCTGAGGAAGGCAACTAAAGCTCTGCGCTTCGTTGTAGAGGCCATTTAGCATTGGCACTGTCTCAACAGTGCTGACACCAAGCTGCTCGTAGACTTGCTTCCACAGCTGACTGACTTGCGAAATCATCAGCCATTGGCCTGGTCCCACATAGGCGAGCACCTGCTGCAGCACAACTGCCTGTGAGAGCGGCATCTCTTGCAGTCCAGTTCAAACAAAAATAGGTGACTCGCCCACTATTTTTCATCTTTCCGATCTGCGCCTTACTCAGCCTCTCTTGCAGTGATCAAGCTCTCAATAGGCTTGGAGTAACACAGAACTAAATTTGACGAAATTTCTGCAGGTGAAAGCAGAGATGTTTGAGGCACCAGGCGAAGAGCGTGCTCCGAAGCGCATCGTGGCAGAGAGCAGCAACCCTTTGCATGATAGAGGCATCTTGCAGTCGGTGCTCGAGTACGTAGGCTCAGGGCATTATCTGTTCATGGGCAAAGTCAGCAAACAATTCAGAGCTTGTTACCTGACTGTGCCTGTCTTTGAGGATGTGTACAGTTGCGAACACGGCGACGACATAGAGATTAAGTTTGAGCCTTACACGACTGCGTGCACAGCCATCTTTGAGTCCCTATCGCGCTTGCGCTTGGCGGTGCAGCTAGGCTTTACCGTTGACGCTAAGAGCTGTAGCTGCCAGATGAATGCAGGCAGCACAGCTGACATTGAGACTCTTGTTGAGCTGCATGAGCAGCATCATATGCAGTACACCGCAGATGTCAGCCGGGGGGCAGCTCAGAGCGGTTCTGTCAGCAAGCTGCAGTGGCTGCTAGACGAGCAAGACTGCCCACAAAGTGACGACTTAGACCTCTACGCCGTGCTCGCTCCGACACTCGATGTGCTGAAGTGGCTGAGGCAGAGAGGGTGCGAGTTCACTGCAAACACCTGCGCTGAGGCTGCAATGGCCACAAACGCGGCTAGCATACTGCAGTATCTGCACTCTGAAGGTGCGCCTTTTGGCGCGAGCACCATGGTCAACGCTGTCACTGATCAGGACTCCTCGGAGCTGCCGCTTCTGCAGTGGTTGCACGAGCGTGGTTGTCCTCTGAGCGAAGCAGCTATGAAAGCAGCTGTAGCTCTGGAAGATCCTAGTATACTGCACTGGCTGCACAGCGTAGACTGTCCTTGTGACTATGACCACCTTTGCTATACTGCAACGAGTGACGGCAACATTGGCCTACTGCAGTGGATCAAGGACAAACACAACGGAGCCCCAGATTGGTCGTCTGAAGCGCTATCAGTCAGCCTAAACATAGCTGGTGTGGAAGGTCACCTCGACGTGGCAAAGGTACGCGACCACATCACTGATGCTATATGTAATCACAAAGAGAAGTGACATGTATTACTACTTATAGCTTCTTATAGAAAACTAGACCTGCATCGGTATGTATTCCATGCAGCAATGGTTGACGTGTTGCCGAAGGTGTACGGCTAGTGACGATGACGTCGAGTAATGCCATGTGTACGTTCACATTGTGCGCTCCGCATGCATGTGTGAGCACTTTGTGCGCGCATTTACTGCCTAATGAGATGCTGTGAGACAACTGTCTCCTGTATGTGTGGTGGTCTATCAAGCTGCTGCAGTATTCCACATCTTACCTGTTCACATCATGCATGCACTGTCATTTGCAGTGGCTGAGACAAGAAGGCGCTCTGTGGCCTGAGGAATTGGGACGGCGAAAGTTGCAGTGGGCAGAGCATATGATCGCATGGTGTAGAAAGGAAGGTTGTGACTCGCCATTGGCTCTTGACATTGATGACGAAGATGAGGTTGATGGGATTGGTGACCAAATAGTGTAACACTTGCGAAACATTAACAGCAGCAGCAGCAGCAGCAGCAGTAGTAGTAGCAGTAGCAGCAGCAGCAGCAGCAGCAGCAGCAGTGGCAATAGCAATGGCAGCAGTGCTTGCAGCGCATTGTTGTTGCAGTCAGAGGTTACAAAGCATCAGTAGTGGCAGCAGTGTTGACATGACCACTGTCACACGCGCATGTAGTTTAGCACAGTAGCATTGTCTTCGATACTCTGTAAATCTCGACCATATTACAGCATGCTCTCAACATCATGTTTGAAGTGACAGTACCAGCTTGGATTGATGCTGTTCTGCTATGTTTGCTGATTTTTGTGCATTGCGTTTATGTGCTGCTAAGGCTTGCGCTAGAGGACGCTTGCGGCAAGGCATAAAAAAAACATGCTCAAGCACTTCCAATAAACAGTTGTAGCTTCAGCTCAAGAATGATTTTGATTGTGTATTGTAACATTGAGCGTCAAGCCACGCTCCTGCGTGCATGCCAGGCTCTCACTACAACGGCTGTAGAAAACTTTCGGCACTATAGCACTGCTTGTTGAGCTTTAAGAATAATCTAACGTGTGACAGAGTTCGCTGTAGTCATACTAGTGTGAACAAGCCCAAACTCATAGTGCTACATCGCACAGAGCTGATCAGACTAGTATGCCTGTACAATGTATCTTGACAGTTACTGCTGCAGTAANTCAAGCGGTTACGAGTTCTCTAGCGGCTCAATTCGTCACTGGCCTGTTGTCGTGGCACAAAGCAGAGCGCACATACAAAGAAATTCAATTAGTGAGCGAGTACACTGTAGTTTCATTGGTTTGCGGCTTGCAGCACACACAGTATGTTCTGTTTCACAAGTGTCGGTTTACATGGCTGCCACCTACGTACGCATGCAGTGTGCTAAGGATGTGCTACAGGCAAATAGTAAATGAAGCACTGTAAAAGCACGTACTTAAATGTAACTATCACAATAAAAAAGAGCAAGGAAGTATTCATCGCTTACCTGCTGCTGCATCAGCTTGTCGAATTGGCGTTTCATGGCTGTCACTTCTTCTTGCAGACGGTCTATCTGAACGTTTGCGTTCACGAGCTGGAGCATAGGACTGTCACAGAGGGCTACAATGTGGTCATATAGCTCAAAGTGACCGTACTTGAGAGCAACGCCAGTCGTTCGGTGGTTGAACACTGGTATACCTTCTTGCTGCAGAAATTTAAGCATGTCGATGCTGCCGCTGCTAGCTGCATACCAAGCAGCTTTATCGAGGATCTGCCGAGAAAAATGAGTACACACATAAGCCATCTTGTGCAGACACCCTGAAGCAGCTATACCGTTCACTACAGAACCAGTATACTGTAAGCCAAGCTCATAAGCTACCAGAAGTGTGTTCTGCTTTGCAAAGAACCCTGCTGCACGCTGCAGTCTAGCGTTGCTGTCTTCTAGAGGCAGGCCTGCTGCGTGTGCAACCCTCAGTTCTGATAGCGAAGCAAAGACTGCTTGAAGTAGAGTCATCTGAGGAAGGCAGTCAATGCTCTGCGCTGCATCATAGAGGCCACTGAGCATTGGCACTGTTTGAGCAGTGCTGACACCAAGCTGCTCGTAAACCTGCCTGCACAGCTGACTGACTTGCGCAATCAACAATTGGCCTGCTACATAGGCAAGCACCTCTTTGCACAACTGCTTTGAGAGGCATCACGACAATTGAGCGTCCAGTTTTAAAACTTCACACAAAGAACCTTCAAAAGTCGGTGACTCGCCGCAATTTCTTTGAGGGAGCTCCAGCTTCGCCTGCTTAGCCTCTCTTGCAGTGATCACCTCTCAATAGGCTTGGAGTAACACAGAACTGAATTCGACGAAGTTTCTGCAGGTGAAAGCAGAGATGATTGACGCACTAGGCGAAGAGCTTGCTCCAAAGCGCATTGAAGCAGAGAGCAGCAACCCTTTGCATGATAGAGACATCTTGCAGTCGGTGCTCGAGTATGTAGGCTCAGGGCATCATTTGTTCATTTCCGAAGTCAGCAAGCAGTTCAGAGCATGTTACCTGACTGTACCTGTCTTTGAAGGCGTGTACAACTACGAACACGGCGACGACGTAGAGGTCAACTTTGAGCCTTGCACGACTGCGTGCACGTCTATCTTTGAGTCCCTATCGCGATTGCGCTTGGCGGTGCAGCTAGGCTTTACTGTGGACGCTAAGAGCTGGTGCTGTCAGATGATTGCAGGCATCGTAGCTGACATTGAGACTCTTGTTGAGCTGCATGAACAGCATCATATGCAGTACACCGCAGATGTCGGCCGGGGGGCAGCTCAGAGCGGTTCCGTCAGCAAGCTGCAGTGGCTGCTAGACGAGCAAGACTGTCCACAAAGTGACGACTTAGACTGCTATGCCGTGCGCGCTCCGACACTCGATGTGCTGAAGTGGCTGAGGCAGAGAGGGTGCAAGTTCACTGCAAAGACCTGCGCTGAGGCTGCAATGGCTCCAAATGCGGCCAGCATGCTGCAGTATCTGCACTCTGAAGGTGCGCCTTCAGGCGCGAGCACCATGGTCCAGGCTATCACCTATCATGAGCTACCGCTTCTGCAGTGGTTGTACGAGCGTGGATGTCCTTTGAGCGAAGAAGCTGTAGAAGTAGCTTTAACGCTGCAAGATCCTAGTGTACTGCACTGGCTGCACAGTGTAGACTGTCCTTGTGACTATGACAAGCTGTGCTATACTGCAGCGAGCAATGGCGACATTGGCCTACTGCAGTGGGTGAAGGACAGTCATAATGGTGCACTAGAGTGGTCGCCTGAAGCGCTAGCAGACAGCCTACACTTTGCTGGCGTTGAGGGCCACCTCGACACTGCAAAGGTACGTGAACGCAGCACTGATCGTATAGGTATTCACACATATAGGTGTTCATGCATTGCTGTCTCTGATGGCCTGCATACAGTCCACGCAGCAAAGGCTCACCTGTTGGCGAAGGTGCATAGCTAGTGACTGTGGCATTGACTATAGCCATGAGTGCGATTGCATTGTGTGCTTCGTATGCATGAGTGAGTACTTTGTGCGTGCATTTACTGCCCAGCGACATGCTGTGCGACAACTGTCTTCATGCATGTGAGATGGTCTTTCACGCCGCTGTATGACTCCACACCTTATCTGTGCACATCATGTATGCACTGTTATTCGCAGTGGCTGAGACAAGAGGGCGCTCTGTGGCCTGACGAATTGGGACAAGCAGACTTGCAATGGCCATGGCATATGATTGCATGGTGTAGAGCTGAAGGATGTGACTCGCCACTGGCACATGAAATTGATAACGAAGACGAGGTCGATGAGATTGCTGACTAAATAATGTAATACTTACATGTAACTACACAAGTATCACATTCGCAGCAGCAGCAGCAGTAGCAGCAGCAGCAGCAGCAGTAGCAGCGTTAGCAGTAGCATTGGCGATGGCAGCAGCAGCAGCAGTACTTACTGCGCACTGTTGTTGCAGTAACAGCGTGCACAGCATCAGCAGTGGCAGCAGTGTCGACATGACTACTGTCACACACGCACGTAGCTTTGCGCAGTAGCATTGGCTTTGATGCTCTGTGGGTCTCAACAATTTTAGGTTATGCACACAACATGACAGTTGCGACTTTTAGTGCTACAATGCTGTTTTGCTGTGTTTGCCGACTTCTGCTTGTTGCTGTTATGTGGTGCTAAGGCTTGTGCTAGAGGATCAATGCTACAAGCATAAAAAAAAACATTTTCAAACACCACTAAAACCAATTGTAGCTTTAGTTAAGGAATGGTTTCGATTGTGTATTGTAACATTGAGCGTCGAGCCACGCTCGTGCATGCATGACAGGTTAGCCACATACTACTACAACTACAGAAAATTATCAACTGTCGTGCTGTTTGTTGAGCCTTACACAAGGATCTGATATGTGACCAATTGCACCGTGTGCATCGTACTAGTAGTGTGAACAAGCCCAGATTCATAGTGCTACATCAAACATGCTGATCAAATCAGCATGCCTGCAGATTGTCTTTTGACAGTCACTGTAGCAGCAGTAACTACCAAGCGGTCACGAGTTCGCTAACGGCCCAATTCGTCACTGGCCTGTTGTCATGGCGGCACCACAAAGCGAGCGCACATACAAAGAAATTCAATTAGTGAGCGAGTACACTGTAGTTTCATTGGTTTGCGGCTTGCAGCACGCATAGATTCTGTTTCACAAGTGTCGGTTTGCATGGCTGCCACCTACGTACGCATGCAATGTGCTGAGGATGTGCTACAGGCAAATAGTAAATGAAGCACTGTAAAAGCACGTACTTGAATGTAACTATCACAATAAAAAAGAGCAAGGAAGTATTCATCGCTTACCTGCTGCTGCATCAGCTTGTCGAATTGGCGTTTCATGGCTGTCACTTCTTCTTGCAGACGGTCTAACTGAACTTCTGCGTTCACAAGTTAGAGCATAGGACTGTCACCAAGGGCTACTTTGTAGTCATACAGCTTAGAGTGACCGTACTTGTGAGCAATTCCCATTGTGTGATGGTTGTATATTGGGATACTCTTTTGCTGCAGTAGTTTAAGCATGTCGATGCTGCCGCTGCTAGCTGCATACCAAGCAGCTTCATCGAGAATCTGCCGAGGAAAATGAGTACACACAGAAGCCATCTTGTGCAAACACCCTGAAGCAGCTATACCGTTCACCACAGAACCAGTACACTGCAAGCCAAGCTCATAAGCTGCGAGCAATGTGCTCTGATCAGCAAAGAACCCTGCTGCACGCTGCAGTCTAGCGCTGCTGTCTTCTAGAGGCAAGCCTGCTGCGTGTGCAACCCTCAGCACTGACGGTGAAGCGAAGGCTGTTCGGAGCAGGGTCATATATGGAGGGCTATCAAAGCTCTGCGCTTCGTTGTAGAAGGCCACTTAGCATTGGCACTGTTTGCACTCCTGCTCATAAACCTGCTTTCATAGCTGACTGACTTGCGCAATCATCAGCCATTGGCCTGGACCTATATGGGCCAGCACCTGCTGCAGCACAACTGCCTGGGAGAGCGGCATCACGCAAAACAGAGCAGAGGGTCGGTGACGCGCCAAATAAATTTCTGAGCTCCAAAAGCTTCTTGAGAGACTCAGCGTTCCTATTCTGCCAGCTAAGATCATCATTTTAGCACAGACAGTGCAGAGATGGTGCAAACACAAGGGAAAGGAGCTAGCAAGAGTTTAGAAGCTGATGACCACAACCCTCTGTATCAGCAAGGCATCCTAGAGCTGGTGCTTGCTTGGGTGGGCCCAGGAGAGCACGCGTTCATAGCTACAGTCAGCAAGAGCTTCAGAGCTTTCTATCTGACCGTAGCTGCTGTGCAGCGCGAGTACAAAGACGAAGAAGGCAATGCTGTCGACTTCATGCTCGTGCACGACATGACAGCGCTCAGCGCAATCATCTGCTCTCCATCTCGCATGCGGCTGGCTCTCGAGCTGGGCTTTGTGCCAGATTTTAACAAAGGATGGAGCCAATATCTTGCCGGAACTTTTGCTGACATTGAGACTCTTGCAGAGCTGCACAAGCAGTACAACATGGCATACACTGAGATAGTCTGCAAGGGCGCAGGAATCTCTGGCAGTATCAGCAAGCTGCAGTGGCTGCTGGATGAGCAGCAGTGCCCCCAGCCTGACAACTTTGTCTCCTACGCTGTGTACGCTGCTACACTTGACATGCTGAAGTATCTCAAGCAGAGAGGACATGTATTCACTGCAGATACTAGCCATGCTGCCGCTAGTTCCCGGCAAGCGGCCAGTGCACTGCAGTACCTGCATGCTGAAGGCGCACCTTTGGACGCTAGAACTATGACAGAAGCTATTGCCTACCAAGAAGTGCCGCTGCTGCAGTGGCTGTATGAACATGGGTGTCCCCTCAGCGAGGAAGCTATTCATGCAGCTTTGAGACTCAAAGAGTTGCGAGTACTGAGCTGGCTGTACAGTAAAAACTGCCCTGGTGACTATGAGCAAGTGTGCCTTACTGCTGCCAGCGCTGGTGACATCGAGTTGCTGCAGTGGGTAAAGGACAATGATGCGGCAAGCTGGTCACCAAAAGATCTGTCAAAGTACTTGAATGTTGCTGGTGCTCATGGTCACCTCGACACTGCAGAGGTACGTGAACACTTCACTTAATGACTACACAGCTCGAGTCAAAGTGTGCAACCACTGTGTTTCAAATAATAATCAACCCAACAGTAGTCCGTTTGGTGCAAGAGTGTCAATCATGTGCTGTATCAGTACTGTGTGGCTATGTGTGCGACAGCAACGCAGTGCGCAGCATTCACGAGCTGCTTCGTGATCACTGTATCCCGTCCATACCATGCTCCACGTGTTTGTACAGCAATAAATGCTTGAATCAGCCGCAACACTGACCACATGTACTGCTGCACTCGGTGCTCTCTGCACGCACCGCTATTCTCTGCAGTGGTTGAGACATGAAGGTGCTGATTGGCCTGATGAGCTACAGTACAATGGCTATGTATGGCCGAACGACATGATTGCATGGTGTAGAAATGAAGGCTGCGACTCGCCACTGGGACCTGAAGTTGCAGTTGACAATGCAGCAATTGTTGATCAAGCCTGATACATGATGTGCACAGCTACATCAGGATCTACATCGAGCATCATTAGTGACAATACATAGTAGCAGCGGCGTGCAAAGCAGCAGCTGCAGCGGTAGTACTACTAGTACCGTTATAAAGTACCTAGTGATAGAGGCTAGCACTGCAGTAGTAGCAGCAGCAGTGTCGATAGAGTACAGCATTAATATTCTGCTGTAAAAGTCAGTGCAGTGGGAGCGGCCACGATGCTGTGTAGTTCACGACAGCGCGCATATATCTCAGAAGCAATGCAATCACATCTCACAAAGCATGATGTTAGCACAAGTGCTCACTTCTTTTGATGGTGCTAGTGCTGAAAAGTGTGCGATTTGTGCTATATTTGCAATCTTAAGCACAGCGCAGTGTGCTAGTTAATGTCATGCTTGCTTACACAAAGCAGCAAGACTTGCGAGCAAGACTGTCTATCAGTAAGATGAGGTATGTAGCAGGATGGTTTGCTGAACAGAAAACACTAGCAGTAGCGGCTGAGCTGGAAAGTGGACTGTTTGAGATGGACTCTGCAGTGCATGGCGCTGCTATATCTGGGTGCTGCGGCAAGATGAAGTGGCTCTGTGCCCAAAGGCTGCAGCCAGTGGCACTGCCTGAAAAGACGCTCTACTGCGCAGCGCTCAGTGGCAACATTGATATGGTCGATCTAGTGAACCAGTCTGACAATGTGACACAAAATGGAGTATTGGCTATGCAAGTTGCTGCCGACAAGGGCTATGTGCACTGCACATGTGCAAGCATCTTCACGAACTGGGGTACGCATGGGACACAACAGTGTGTGACTATGCTGCTTCAGGTGGTCACGTGGATCTACTGCGGTGGCTGCATGAGACTGGCTGCCCTTGGGACTTCACATATCTTTGTAGACATGTTGCACGTGATGGTATCATTGATATCTTACTGTACTGACAGCAACATTCTGACGGCACATACTGGAATGAACTGCTGACAGATATGCTAAATAAGGCTGGCTGTAACAACCAGCTTGAGGCAGCAAAGTGGTTAAGACAGCAAGGAGCTGAGTGGCCTGACAATGCTGATCCGCTCGGTCAATGGGGCATGCCTTTAGCGGTAGATAACTGGTGCGGTGATACGCTGGCTTGGGCTAGAGCTGAAGGCTGCACTAACCTCTTAACCTCTTATAAGCGCAATAAGCTGGCACAACTGGTGAGTGGTACTGTGTATACAGTGCAGTGTCACGTCACGATACAAAGTGCACTAGACAGGTCGCCAGCTATGCTTCGTAATGGTGAAGTGCTCAGGCATAGATACGTGTTAAGTTATGACGG
>AXNI01015792.1:0-10000 GCA_000498555.1 Heterococcus sp. DN1 | reverse complement strand
ATATGTATAGATACACTGTGGCATCATTGGCTGTGCTGCATTGCATGTGATGTACTACGCATGTGGCATGTTCTGTACTGCATGCAGTGTGCACAAATCGCTCTGTTACTGCTGCTGATTACCAAAAAAAAAGCTTGTTTGACACTGCACTTATGCTCTCATGCTCTTACAGCCACTGACTTATGATGGCAGCTACAAGAGTGCACAGCCTGTGAACCTGCACAAGGTAATAGCCATGAATACTTCACACTACCACATCACACATGCGATGGCTTGACACTCGTAGTAACATAGCACGTACGCTTGCTTGCTGTACGCTTGCTTGCTGTAGCTTTGCGCATTTGTCATGTCCATACACTTGCACACTGCTCACTAGTAGCAGTGCGACTCACTCGAAGCGATGTGTGCGCTCTCTGTTGCTTGCTATCATCCCTCTACAGTGTGCTATTCTTGACACTAATGCTGCTAAGAGTCTGGCCGTTGGTGACAAGGTGTTGGCGCGTCACCCCACATCACTGTGGCGTCTGTACCCTGGCACTGTTGTGTCCCCATATGATGCTAAGACATGGTGAGTTGTGTAGCAACAGCAACAACTCAGCAGATCGCAGTGCAGTGCAGTGCAGTATAGTGCAAAGAAGAGGCTGCGTACTCAAAGCAGTTTGACACAACACAACACATGTTGCTGTTGCTGTTGCTACACTGCTACGCATACATGTGCTGCGTGTAGTGCTGCTGCTCTGCGAAGCCTGCTGCTGTACTCTAGCTGATGTGCCGATGTATCATGCACGCTGAAACGCGCACTTTGGCGCACTATAACACTGCATGCCCACTAATCACACGCTACTTTCAACACACATGCTTACGTACACACAGGACTGTTGGTGTAGAATTTGACGTTACTGCTGGTCTCAACGCTGCTGACGTTAAGGATACTACGTTCACTGTAGAGTCTTACGACATCGTAGCAGAAGCCAACAGAGAAGAAGCAGAGCAGCGGCAAGAGCAGCAAGGGTAGCAGCAGTGCCACTGGAGTTTGTGGCTGCACTCACTGCAACAATGATGACCAGAGCAGCAGCACCAGCTGCAGTGACAGCGAGTCTGGCAGTGACTAAAGCTACAGCAGTTGCTGTGTACCAGTGCAGCACCTGTAGCAGTAGCTGTAGTAGTAGCTGCAGTAGAGCTTATGTGTGGCAGACTGTTCTTGATAAGTCTAACACTGGATGTAGCTGGCTGTTATTGCAGCGTGCGGCTGCTGTTGCTACATGCGCACGTAGAATGTGCCTGGTGCTATTGCGCTGCATGTTGTGGTAGCTTAGAGCAGCGTAGTCAACGCGTCACACATGCTCATACGCAACATGCAGCTTAGAGGACGTGAGTGGCTTGTATTTTTTTTTCCTGTTCTTGTAGTATTGTAGCAATCCACCACTGTGTTCTGCCGCTGTAGCAATACAGATATCCATGTATTTTCGAGCTCACTGTCCGATTGTAGGTATGTTAGCAAGCAGCACGGCAAGGATTTAAAGGGGTTGTGCAACACCCTCTTGTTTGACACTTGGTGGTAAAGAACAGCATATTGTAGAGAAGCTATGTTCTCCTTTCACTCTCTCGCACTTCCACACTGACGATATGAGCAACTGGGTAGAACGAGACAACAATGGGGAGCTCAAGACAACAACGTGTGTGTGCCAAACAAAACAAATAACAATGCCCTTTGTGCAAATAGCTCACATGAAGCCGTCTTATTGCATTGTTGCTGCTGCTCTTGTAGCTCTTCACTAGCGCTGCTAGCAGCAGCATCAGTTCACTGCAGTGGCAGCAGTCTGTAGTACGTTAGTAGTTGCGCTCATAGTAATGTCAGCGGCTGTGAGTGTTGTAGTCGTCGAAGTCTCACTCATAACAACAGCACTGTCAGTGCTACCAAGAACAGCGCCTGCACAACTGCTGCTTGCTAATCGCCATTCTACTCTGCAGCTGCAGCTATAATATGTACTGCCAACTGATAGCAGAACGCAACTGAGTACCACCACTACAACTGCTGTTTGCCATGCATATATGTCGACGAATCTTCCGTGTGATTGCAAAGCCATATACACATTATGCTTCAGCGCATGCTTAGCTCCGATCGAGAGGTTGATAAGACTGTACTGTGCGAACTGAAGTTTTAACTGTCGCCCATCTTGCGTATCCAAGCTACAGTATCTCCCTCAGTGCTGTGTCTTGCACACACCTGAACAGTTAGCGCATTGTGCTGTGATGTGTGCTTGCTGTGCAGCACTGCATTGCTTGTCACATCAAAGCATCGTGCAATCACTGTTTACGTAGATCACTCAGTTGCTCCTCATTGCAGAATCTCTGCACAACGTGGCTTCAAGTTTTGGAACCGCACAAGATCCTAAAGGCCTGACACTGCCGTGTATCCTCTGTGGTAGCATCAAGACATCAAGTACGTATAGTAAGGCTGTAGTCAGTAAGCGCAGCGCATCCTCGCTGGCAGTGTGTAACATGACAGACGTACACGCGCATATTATGCTGAAGCAAGCGTATGTGCAGTAAGGCAGCGCACTTTGAACAAGCTAGAGCACGAAACGTTCAATATAACTTCAATACGTACAGGCACTTACCAGTAGGAGGCGCGCAAGCGGATCAGTAGAGCGGCGCACAAGTGGCTGTCGGTGTCTCTCATTGTAGCTCTCACACAGCGCTGCTGCTTGCTACTAGGAGTGAAGTCATGTCTGTAATCTGCAAGCTCACAGCACATTGCACGGTGCAAGAACCATAATTTGTGCTGGAAGCTCGGTGCACATGCACAAGCAACTATCCATTGCATACGGCCTAGAGCTCAATCAGCTCTAGCCAGACGCACTTCTGCAACAAGAACCTGCTACCAATGCAGTATGATTTAGTCTCACCTCGCAACTTAGATGCAGCCCTTTTTTGAGTCGTGCTTATGCCATCGCAGTTAAGCGGCTACGCCTTTGGGCATGGTGCCGGCTGTATTCACAGTTCACCGAGGTTTGTTTATCGATGAAGGGCGTATCACTATCGCGCTGTAGAGTGTCACTAGCTTCACATGTATGACCCTTGATTTCTGTAGCTTTTGCTGGTGCAGCATATGAGAGCATACTGGCATCATTCACGGATTCATTACCAGCAAGGCTGCAAACGTAACTCCCAAGTGCTTCAACAGAGCACATCACAACAGGCTCAGTTTCAAGATTGCTTCTTTCATTGCAGCGACAAAGGCTGGTGCCTCCGTTGCTGGGTGTGGCCCGCGTGCCATTGCCACACTTTCTTTCCTTCCTAAAAGTTTGAGAGCGCGGTGCAGGAGCTGTAGCACGACAATATCTGAGAAGTGTTCCGCATCAGACATTGATGAATTCTTGTCTATTAAGGCTACTTCCGGTCCTATTCGCGCGGTACAGCACATTCGTGAACCTATAGGTGCTCTGCAAGTCTGCAAACTGCAATGAAGGTCAAGGAAGCTGAAATTCAGGAACTCCTCGTACTTGTGAGCGAACAGCGCCCTTAATGCATTCCTGAGCGGATGATGATACTCGTGCTCAGACACTGCGGTATGAATAGCGCAGACGGTGTTGAGAGCACCGCATCCACGAGAGAATGCATGCGTAACATGCTGGAAGCGAGCTCACCAAGGTATACATAACATGCTTTAGGTCTTTTACAGTGTTGCAAACAAACCATACAGTAGCTGCAGTATCACCTAGCATAGTGTTAGGTCTGCTGGTATTGTGTGTTGCGTCGCCGAGCATGTTGCTAGTATTGCACTGATAGTTTGCTAAGTAGCAAGCGCTATCAAATCTCTTATCGTAGCAATACCTCAACTAATGTTCCTCTCACCAGGGTAACACTGACACCATGTATGCGACCTGCACGACAGACGCGCAGGAGGGCCAAGAGAAGTATTTTCTGTAGGCTGCAGCAAGAAACCTGATGTTAAAGAGTGTATTGAACCTGGTGTCATTGAGGCCTTCCTGGTACGTGTTCGCAAACAGTTATCACACGTTTGTTCACGCTCTCAAGCAGACGTAGAGGGTTATGTGCCTTAGCATGCAGCGCATTATGCAGCACTGTTTGTACAGAGTCTGCAGTCTGAGACAGCGATTCATTGAAGTGATGCGACAAGAAATGCGCCAGCTAGTGTGAGCTTGTAGTTATTTGCTCGAAAGCTTTCTTGACAACTGCTGACACAGCTACTCTGCAAACATATCGCATGCAATCACTAACACTTGCACACCAACAGTTAGCTGCCAAAGCAAAGACACGAAAGTGAGCAGTAACTATAGAGCAAATAGGAGCGAACAGCAACGCATCATAGGCAATCTTATGCGTGTGTTCTTTTGAAAGAAGCTGCACAAAGAGGATGTCTAACAAGCTGCTACTACTGCATGACGCTACGACAACGCATAGAGTTTTCTGACTGCGTATCGGCATCAGCAGCTGCTGCAGTGGTGCTCGTAACATAGCGTGGCAACAGCAGTGGTAGGAGTGATTGTAGTGGGTAGCTAAGTAGCGTGCTCTGCGTACTTGCATTATGACAGCGGTTTCAGCAGCGGCTGATATCAAACATAGAGCGTCAACGACAAGGCACTAGCAGCAACAGTAGCAGTGACAGCAGCAGCAGCAGCAGCAGTGAGCCTTGTATGTAGTATACATAGCGCTGTGCATGTGTATCATGCATACTCGCTGCTTAATATCAATGAACAGCATGTGAGTGTGCATGGATTGAATCACACGAGT
The DNA here is from genome assembly GCA_000498555.1 of Heterococcus sp. DN1. Lineage (NCBI taxonomy): Eukaryota > Xanthophyceae > Tribonematales > Heteropediaceae > Heterococcus > Heterococcus sp. DN1. The sequence goes on along the minus strand of AXNI01015792.1, from coordinate 5,242 downwards.
CAGCTTGAGATGCAGTGATGCTGTTTCTGTGTGCTTTGTATACGTGATACTGGTGTCACTGTGACCGCAATTTAGCAGCAGTGTTTTGTTATGCCAATTTCAAACAGTATACAGCACAGCAACAGAAAGTCAAGCAACAAAGAGTAAAATGCAGGCATAGAAAGGCTTCAGGATGCATGAACACACGACAAATAGCTGTTTCATTTACACTATGCCACATGGTGGACATTCATATATAGTGACTGATGACTTATGCAGCATAAGCTCTCGCTTTTGTGACACTTGTAGTGTGTGCCGAATGCAGCTACTGTGTTGAACCGTGTGATCTTGATTGCACATGCTGCTACTCCTCTTGGCATTCAACAGCTGCTATTGCTGCTAGCTACATGCAGTACAACACTACCACTAGTAGTTTGCTCACTTGACTCGCAATGAGTACAACCTTGTACAGCAGTAGTGTAGTGGTGTCTGCTACAGCTGCGTGTTGCTCAATCTTGCAATGGTTGCAGAACTGATCGATGACAACACTGATCACAGGTCTTGTTACAGTCCCAACTTTTTACTGGCGATACCAGAGCATGCTGGCTCACTTGCCTAAGATGTATAGCATATACGTGTACGCACCACATGAACACGGCAGTAGTAAAGTCAGTGCTAAGCTACGTCATGTATGTCAAGCAAACACTACATGCACTCAAAAACGAACTTGATTGCGAAGCATGCTATAGAATGGCACAACATTGCTATTGCACGCCAGTGTGGATTGACGAGTAGGCTTACCATGAGTAGTGTGTGCTTGCTGGCAGCTGCGGTACTGGCTAATCAGTTTCTGTGGCGTCATATTGGATCTTGTGACGCGCCAATGTGCAATGTCTAAACTTGTAACGCTCGCCAAGATACCGCACTTAGATCAATGGAGTAGTGGCTCGCATGTAGGCTCAAGTGACAGCTTCATACTGGAGTAGTATATGCTGACTAAGTGCAGTAGTGGCACTAGCCTGTGTAGGTGTAGTATATATACAGTGTGCATGTTAACAACACAAGCGTATAGTTGCAGTGTGAGTCAGTAGTAATAAGCATCACCTAGTACATCCTGAACAGCAGCTGTAAGCAACAGCTCTGAAAAACAATAGTGCAAGCAATGAGCACGTGTCACAGTATGCTTGAATGATAGCCATACCATTGCGCAGTACCGCTTCGATTAGTCATGCTAGCTGAAGGCTTGTGTGCATCTTCATGTGTGTGTGCATTGCAAGATAGCCTAGAGCGTCGTTGCAGACCTAAGTTGACTTATGGTGTGCTAACAATGCACACAAACAACAGCACCAAAAGAAGCATATGACAGATATGTATATGTACATGTATGTGTATCATTGTAAGCGCCAGTATCATCACAAAAGTAAACACAAGCAAGCTTGCACTACTAGTAGTCACATCAGCACGAACTTGATCAGAAAGTATGGATGTGTACGTACCCCTCTGATGAGCTTGATGAGCTTATTGATGTCTCACACCAAGTTGTAATGCTTTTGATGCTATTCAAGTGCTCATGCTTGTTCCTTGGTTGTCATTGGTGCGTATGCAGCACAATGCTTGCTATACGTGCTATAGCGTCTCATGCTAGACAGTACGATGCAATGCACACAAAGCTGCTTGCGCATGCTACGTATGCCATGCAAGCACGCGACGATGTGCGGGCAAGCACGTACGGTATATGATGACAATACTTGATGATTGAGAAAGAGATTGCTAGCCTAATCGATACAGTATACATATATGTCTTTACAGATAGAGCTTGTATGTGATAAAGTAAAAGAGTCCATAGGGAAGCTATAGACTTGAAATGTCGCTGCTTCGCAACGATGCGTGTGCGGCGACACTGATTGCACGGAGCGAAACCCACAAACGTTCAGTAGTACCGAGACATGTCGTTGATGTTGACTCGACAATATCACGACTGTGCACTGTAGCCAAGCATCGATAACGAGCACTTGAGCGATAGCTTCAGACTCTTGTGAGATCGTGATGAGCTAAAGTTGCTTACCGCTTAACATGACGTGTACACTTGATGCATAGCGTCTGCGTGCCTTCGTAGACTTCTTTCAATATACTTGTACTACTGTGTAAGCCTTTGTCAGCTAAGTGCTACCGCATGTTGCGGATGATATGAGTTGCCCGTGGAACGCTGTGATTGTCATAGTATGTTGGTTCGCTGCAGGGTAATGGCACAAGCCTGTGTAGAGTAGTGTACATATATGAGTGTAAGCATCACAGGAATGAAGGTGTCAGTAGTGTTGTTTGTGCGAAGCTATACGCTCACATAACCTCAGATAAGCAGCAGTATACATAGACACACACAGCTGTAGCGGTGAGCCGAACTCTGAAACTAGCAAAGCTGACATGAGCAAAGGTAGCAAAGACATTACTCTAGTGCATATTGAAGAGTGATCTTACCATGGATAGTGTGTGCTTGCTGGCAGCTGCGGTGCTGACTAACGGATCATGTAACATAACAAATCTTGATAACACTGCCTAGCGATGGCATCTTAGTGTACATCGACTTCGTGCAGTGGCGGCAGTAGCCTGTGTACGTGTAGCATGTATACAGTGTGTAAGTTTAACATTATAAACGAGGTGATTTCAGTTACGTTATTGATCAGCTACATGTGAACACCATGAAACCGCTAGTATCGCTCTAATACACATATGATACATAGCGGCACCAAGCAACAGCTTCGAGAAGACACATGTCACAGTATGCTTGAATGGTAGCCTTACCATTGCGCAGCACCGCTATGATTTTTGAGTCTTGTGTGCAGCTACATATCTGTATGTCGTGTGATGTGTAGCCAGGGTGACCTGCAGTGTGGTAGCAATTACATCAGCACACAAGAATGAACATAACAGCATCAGTATGAGTGTGTGCAGACCGCATGCGCAACTGACATTAACTTGTACAAATTTGACGGCGTGCTCTGGCAGTTGCAACAAAAGCAACAGTGTGAGCATGAAGTGTAGCTTCGTATGCGTACTCACCGTTCTGATGAGCTTGTTGATGACTTAAGCCGTTGGTCATGCTTCTTCAACTTCTTGCAGTTGCTCGTGGTGTGCATGTCGCACAGTGCTCGCTATAGTGTTCTTTGCGTTGATTGCTATAGTGTGCAATACAGCATGCTATCTATAACAAATATGCTAGCAATGCGAACTTGCGAGCACTATAGGGCGAGCATGCAGCACACTACTATGCAAAGTACGCTAACTACAACTTTTGCATGCTGTGTGTATGCTATGCAAGCATGCGAGACCCACCTGTTACAAGCGATAGTATATGAGTGTGCCAGTGTGGCACCGACGCATCGTTAGCATGCTTAGTGCAGGCAAGCATGCGACGATGTGCTAGCGAGCATGTGATGACGTATACAACATCCTACAATAACGAAAGAAAAGGCAACCTTAATCGACATAGTTTACTTGATTGTCTTCGTAGACAGAGTTTGCTAGGTATTAAAGTGAAAGAGCCCATAGGGAAGCTATAGACCGAAATGTTGCTGTTGCTCAACGATGCGTGTGCGGCATACAGTGATTGCAATGAGCACAACCCACAAGAGTTCAGTAGTACCGAGACATGTCGTTGATGATAACTCGACAATATCACGACTGTGCACTGCAGCCAAGCATCGATAGAGAGCACTTAAGCTATAGCTTCAGACTCTTGTGAGATCGTGATAGGCTTAAGTAGCTTACCGTTCATAGCAAGACGTATACGTCATGTACAGCGTCTGATAGGTTTGAATTCGTAGACATAACACCAATAGCTACACTGCTGTGTAAGCCTAAGCCTCCATCATATTGCTCAACATGGTCCATTGCTGTAAAACTGACTGATGGAAAGGGTTCTTCGTAGAGTCTTGTGTCGGTCATGATGCGTGCGAGTCTTCTCTAGATGAAGTATTGAAGTGGCACTAGCCTGTGTAGAGAAGTAGCGTGTGGTATAGGTGGTCCGTTTCGCACAAGATTGCAGTAGTGTTAGTGCTGCGTTAGAAGCACAATAAGCAAGCCTTACATGTACTTGTAACAGCAACACTAAGCTATCGTTTGAACCGATAAGCTAATGAACATCAAACATCGAACATCAGCGTATGATGTTAAAGCCTTACCTCTTTTTAAAGTGATGGTGCAAGAGGGACCAGCGAGTCTTGCAGCACATTAACTTGTGCCGCGCCAATGATGAATCAAGCCCATGGCGTAACAGTTGTGAGACTTGTAATCACTGCATTCAGCAAGTAGTACCAAGTGGCTCGCTTGTAGGTGCTCAAGCGGTGCCTCGCTTACAGCAAGCACTCATAACAGTAGAGGCACTAGCCTGTGTACGTACAGGGTAGTTATAAGGTGTGTGTGTATGTGGGTAAACAGCACGTTGCAGTAACGTTGGTGGTATACTAGATGCATATTACACAAACGCTAAGGTCGTTCCAACACATACTGAACAGCGGCAGCTCAGACAATACTTGCTACGTCGATGGACACATGTTGCAGTACGTTTGAACAGTAGCTCTCACCAATGCGCAGTACTGCCCTGATGATGTGCCTGCTTGCTGTGTCTTGACTGCATCTCTGCGTGTTGTGTGATGCGTTCGTTGCCCAGGACATCTCTGTATAGAAAGCATTCAGCAATAAGCAGTGTAGTAGCATTCACAGATACAACAGCACAAAGAGGAGCGAATAGGTATGTGTTAGTTCCAGTATGTGTATGACCGTAAGTGCTCCTGTGACCAAAATTGCACACTTATGCAAGCGCGTGCGCTACAAATAGTCACACCAGCATCAGCAGCATGAGCATGAAATGTGCCATATGTGTGTACGTACCGCTTTGATGAGCTTGATAAGCTTGTGTAGACGCATGCCGCAATGTGTTGATGTTCTGGCAAGTTCTTATGATTGCTCAATGATGTGCATGTAGCACAGTGCTCGCAGTAGTGTTGCTTGCTATAGCGTGCGATGCTACAGCGTGTTGCTAGCAACGCGAACATTACGAACGCTGTAGGGGAAGCATGCACGCTATGCAAAGCTACTAGCGCATGCTACTGTATGCTATGCATGCATGCGAGACGCACCTGTTGCAAGCGATAGTATATAGATGAGTGTCCCAGTGTGGCACCGACGCATTGTTAGCATGCGTAGTGCAGGCGAGCATGCGACGATGTGCAAGCGAGCATGTGATGACGTATCAAACATCCTACAA
>AXNI01015745.1:0-13234 GCA_000498555.1 Heterococcus sp. DN1 | reverse complement strand
GCATTCTCAGCGTCAACAGCTGCAACTGCTGCTGCTGCTGTAGCTTCGTCAACATTTTCACTCATATCATCAAGCTTTGACAGCTCAATCACAACTTCTGCAATGATGTACTTGACTCGCGCAAAGCTCTTACGTAGTAGTATCTCTAGTACATCATATGGATCTTCTAACATGAGTACATTATGTAGTACCATGAGTGTGCCACCAAGTTTACGTAGCCTATTCACCAGTTGAAAGCGTGTTAGTGAGTCAATTGCGCCTAGTGGTGCAAAACTACTTGTCATCATAACCTGTTGTGTATGAATGTATGTGTGTGTGTGCATATTTTGTTGTTAGTGTTTGCTTGGCATAGACTACGAGTGAGCAGTAGTAGCGTCATATGAACTATGCAAATTATCAGAGTATTGTCGTGACGTAGCATATTAATGAAGTACACGCAAAGTGCTCACAGTTCTGCAAAAACGATACTACGCACCATCACACTGACTACTACCGCAATGATGTCACTGGCAATCTCAGTACACAACAACATGCACTGTAAGCATGAGTACTAATGTATGTTGAACAGATGATACATACCGCAAATATTCTGCTGTCAACAGGGTCACTCATAGGCACAGGCAGCCTCATTTTACTCTCTTCAGGCAAGCCATCAAGCTTAGCCTGTTCAGTAGCTAGTCTAGCCATAAAGTCTTCCAGTCTTGCATTACGATCAGGAGCTTTCTTGTAGAATGCATGCTCTTGTAGTGCTACAGCTCCAGCTTCACAGGGTACACGATCCATTAGTAGCAGTAACAGGCCGCAGAATTCAATCTGTACAGCTGGTGTTTCAGCATAGTCAACTGGGCGTCCCTCAGCAAAGAACTCTAGGAATGTTGACATCATACTAGCTATTGCCATTGACTCTGGCAGGAACTCACGCAGCTGTGGTGTGTTGTGATAGTGATTTATCAGCGTTTACAAACAGCAACAGCGAACAGTGGATATGAGTATGCATGTAGTGGCAGCTGCTGCGGAGATGTTGCATGGAGCAGTGACTCTGACTACTGCGTAGATGTCGCTGTACAACCTAGTAGTGATGCTATAGATCATCTCTAATATCGTCAGTATACACATGAACGCATCAACTGATAACATGCACACACAGGTCTATGGTACAGTTTAGTATACAGTATAGTGTCGTGTACTGTATAATACACTATATGCACTATCACGCTCACGTGTTCACACCAAAAGTGTGCAATGCATGTAGCAGTTAAGTACAGTATAGTACACAATGGCGAGTCACACATACCTCCCACATAGCAACACATAGTGTTCTGCTAGCTGCTAGATCACCATATTCATCCATATAGCCAAGCTTCTGCATGATCTCTTTAGATATATCTAGATAGTGCCTGTCTGGTATATCATTCTCAATGAACTGTTTCAGTGTAGTGCCAGCTATACGCTTAGCCATACGCTCATCAATGTAGCAGCTGTAGCCAACACTGCGTGAGTGACCTGTTGTATTGTGAAGTGTATGCATATAGTGTATACAATGAGAGCTTAGTTTGGTACGATGCAAGCGTAACAGTAGCATACTATATGCACACATTCCGCAGCAGTAACACGTGCACATGTGTACATGCTTGTATATTACTCAGAGCATACAGTTGCTCGTTGTACAATTGGCGCATGCACAACTGATCAACTAATGTAAACAACAACACATGACGACCGCATGAGCAACAGTGTAACACCTTTGCAAGCTTTACTATGTAGCAATATAGCAATATAGCATCCTAGCTATGTTATATGTATATGCGCTGAAGTGCATAGCAATATAGCATTATAGCATCATAGCAGTGGTGTATGTATATGCATAGCATCATACCAGAGTCATAGGTGTTATACATGCAATTTATGATACCAGATGACTTACCGATAGGTGGGAAAGGCTCAGCAGGTGCTAGCTTGGATAGTGCATGCTGTAATGCAACTGTTGGATACAGTGGATCTTGTCCTGTAATAGCAGGTATAGTACCAAGCATTAAGTACTGTATTCTTGGCCATGACATGTTCATAAACAGCAGATTACCCTGTTTGCATTACATTGTGATAATGCAGACACAGATATAGTATATTAAAGTCAGTGTGAGCAGAACTGTACAGCATGTGAAGATCAAAACAATGGATTGACTAATGCAATTACTACAACGGGTGATATACTAGCGTAGTAAGTAGTGTGATATACTGTATTATGTGCTATACCGTACTATGTGATTACTGTATCATCTAATATCTAAAACATGTATGTTTCATGTAGTACACATATAATCAATATATAAACATATATATATATAAATGTATAGTGTAGTATGTAGTATATGACATATAATATGTATAGTATAGTATGGTATAGTATAGTTTATATAGTATAGTATGCTATGGACCTGTGTATCTAGGCCTCTTCTGCCAGCACGGCCACTCATTTGCTGTGCTAATAATGGTGTCAGTATACCATCCATACTCTCACAGAAACAGCATGTTCTAAATGGCATATTCACACCATATGCTAAGCTTTCATCACTGAATACAAATGCAAGTTTTCCTTGCTGAGCTAGTTTTTGCACTATACGCCTGTACTTAGGGAAGCTTGCATCATCAATATAGATACCAAAACCTCTCCTTAGTGCTCGTAAAAAAGCATGCCCAGGATGTTTAAGCTCGCCACGGCCCATGCTTGGTGCCAGCTCAGCACATATGTCTGTTAGTATTATTCATAGTTTTGAGTGGCGTATTGTATAGGATGTGACGTGATACAGTAGGATAGCGTACAGAATGCAGGGCGTAGTGTAATACATGTGTTTGTTCAGTAATAATACTACATATGCGTACATGCATGTGAGCAGTGTATGCACACGTGAAATATACTGGACTGTTGTAAGTACAACCATCAGTATAAACGATTTACACGGATTTGATATATACGCACTATAACACAACATAATACAGTAGCATACCTTCATACTCTTTACTGCTGAGCCTTGCAGTAGGAGGTGCTAGTATGAACTCAGGGTGTGGTGCAGCAGCATCAACAAATTCACTAGTAATATCATTATCTTGATCTAATTTAGCCTCTTCTTCCTCTTCCTTTGCATTACCACCTTTACGTTTAGCTGCTTGCAGTCTTAGTCTGTTCACTTCATCCGCCTGTCGTTCGTTGATTGTTGTTCAATATAGAAAAGATCGTACATGTTAGTGTGATCAGAGCAGTCATTTGGTAGCGCAATGTTATATATACATAGTTAATAGATTGTGTGCTTAGTGAATCTGATGGTATGCTTCAAGGTATATCATGAACGGCAACAGCGCTTGCATATGCGATATGTGGGCAACGACGACAGCACTAGTAAGCGGTGATAGTACTACTATGATATGTGTAAGTGCAGTGATGCTAGAGTGCTTACAGTAACAGCAATATTTTTTCTATACAAACCGCAATCACACTGTACTTCTGTAAATACGATTAACGTTGAAGAAGACATTGGAAATACGTTGAAAAACGTTTTGACAGTTACCTTATCTTGTAGCTCTTTGATGTAGTTAGGGTACTTCCTCTTTTGACTGATCTCAAGGTCAGCAAGCAGCTCTTTGAACAGCGACAAACAGTGAAAGCTATCTAAATGAAACATAATAGCAGGACACAGCTCCTTAGCTTTAATGTCTCTTGCTGCTGTTGCTATATCAACACTTGTACCAACCTCTCTAGGGTTGAACTTGTCAAGCAGAGCCTGTTTGTGTTGAAATTCAGTGCACAATAACATACGAAGAACTTCTCATGAGCGACAATCTTACCGCAGATAGTAATACTGTGTCATCAAACTCAGCAGCAATCTGGTATGAGAACATGGTTGCTGTATACTAGCACAGTACAGCTGTGGCATGTAACATGAGTGTATACGCATCGCAAACTCATCGTCATAGATATTACTGATATCTGAAAACTGTTCGTAAAGGTCACAGTGTGGGCACTTTGTCAAACCCACTACAGTGAGTGTTGTTAACTATTATTTACACGTGATAGCCATATTGTTACAGCTGTTATACCTTAGTTTCATTAGGCAGCTCTTTAGCAAGTATCTCTAATCTATTGCACAGAGCATCTTCATAGTCTTTTGCCATCTGCAGTGTAATACGTCTAGCATCCTGTATGAAGTGAAGCAACACAAAACACATACAGCATTCATCAAAGGTGTATATATGTGAGTCTTACGTTCAACACTTACGAGATGCTAGAGGTATAGCATGTACTATAACTTCACTTACAGCAGCAACACATCGCCGCACACAAGCTTGATCAAGAAATGTATCTGCGAAACATGTCATGTGACTATCATACTTTTACAACACAAAGCACACACACCTTGTACTACACTACATGCACACTAGCTTACACTACAGTATACTATAACGAGTGCAATAGATATATAAGACTAACCTGATAAGTAGAGAAGAAATCAGCTGGTTGCAGATCACTAATCTTATCACTGGGATACTCAGCAAGCATCTGTTGCCACAGACTGTAGGTATCACCAGGAGTAAACGGCAGTGCAAATGTGTGAAAGCATCCACCTTCAACTGTTAACATGTCCATTGTGACAGCTGCTAGTGGATGTAGTGGCTTGAACGTTGCTGCTGCTGCTGTTGATGATGTGCTAGTACCACTCCAAACCATACGTTGTAGATTGATGAAACGTCCACTGTGCTCCTCTAAGAAGATCTCGTCACTATTCTGTTTTGTTAGTGGTGTTGGCCCCTGGTTGAACCCCTGCGAAAACCATAGTGACAACACACAGTAGCAGTGTATGTTATGGAGTTAGTCCATGCACTGTGTTTCGTTCATAGAGGCTACTAGCGAGAACACACACACGATCATGTGTACGCCAACTGTAGAGCGACACTGTAACACGTATGTATCATGCACCATCGTGCGGCAATTTAGCAATTACTGCAAACATAACAGTAGCACTACTGCCTACTACAGGCACGTATTGACACGAGCACGTATAGAGCAACATCATTGTGCGTAACATATACTAGTAGTCATACTCGTGTACACAGTAATTGCGAAGTGAAACCAGTCACTAGCACCACCAACAGCCACAACCACATACAGCAATACCATGCGCAGCATACACTGGTAGTAATACTGTTGTATATACATATACTTGTGGTGATGATTACTGCTGTATACTGTAGCTGCAAAGTGTACTATGTAATGAATAACTAGCAGGCTTACTTCTTCAGCTTGTATAAGTTCAACGTCTTGAAGTTGTTGACCACGTACACCACCCCACCATTCTTTCAGCTGCTGTGCATTACCAATTGTTGCACTCAGTGCTAAGAAGTTACAGTTAGTACCTGATTGTGATAGTCATAAGATAGTACATGAGTGCAGAGACATACATTAGAGTGTGTATATCACAGGGGTGCGCTACTGCTACTGCTACTACTACATACAATTTCATGCGATGGTGTAAGCACGAGCGCTTTATACAGCTACTCGAGCTGACAATGCTAACAATACTACTGGCTACAATCAATTACGCACACTGTGCTATCAAGCAATTCACCATGATCAAGTAATGACAGCTGCTATAGTTGCACAATAAGACACATTTAAATACAACACTGATATGACAACACACTAGATAACACAGTACTATGACATGATGATGAACATAAAAAGTGTACATATACAGCAATTATACAATAACTATACCTTGTATAAGCCTCTGTAGTGCAGCACCTTCATCACCATCAAGACTGTGTACTTCATCATAGATAGCATAGTCAAATGTGAAGCCTCCCTGCATCTGTGCATAATCTACCTTGTTCATCGCCTCATCACCAACTGGTCCACGCAGCTTACTTAGTGCAGTTTCTAGAGGCTGAGGTGTGCCTACAATGACACGCAGATTCATATCAGGTCTGAAGTGCATCTGATCCATACACAGACCTACACTGCCTTTCAGCAGCTTGTGAAACAGTGCAGCAACTTGCCAGACAAGAGGCTCAGTTGGCACTACAAACAGCACTCTGTTAGCAGCGCTATCACTGGCCACATAACTACTGATCACAGTCTTGCCACTGCTGGTAGGAGCACAGACTATAGCGCTCCTGTGCTCATCAACAACTGCTAGCACGCGCTTCTGCCAGTCATCAAGCTTCCAGCCAGTACTGAATCTGCTCAGGGGGGGCAGCCTATCAGCCATATCTGTCAGTTGAAAAACCACTAAATCTTCTTCTTCACGCATTTTCTGAGCCTTTCTGATCACTTTCTTGTAGGAAGCGACCAGTGCTAGTTCTTTGCTCTTCTTAACTGGCTTAGCGCTGCTGCTGCTGCTCTTGGAATCCTTTTTGGAGTCTTTCTTGTCATCCTTTTTGTCCTTCTTTTTGTCATCTTTTTTACTCTTCTTCTTGTCAGAATCTTTATCATCTGTTGTGACGTCATCACCAACTGCTTTAGCACTCTTCTCTTCATCTGCTGCTGCTGCATACAGTGACAGTGACTCTATTGCCCAGAACACATCAAATGCAGTCCTGCAGTAGTAGATGGTAAATGATAGCAATAGCAGTTGTAGTAGCAATAGGGGTAGTGGCATATTAGTACACTAGTCTACTAAGTAGTTTATACTACCATTGTGTCATTCCAAAGATAATGCCAAGCAGATAAGCATAACAAGTCTTCTCTAATCACTACAACTATGCTAAGCGACTGCATCAGGAAGCGCTAATAGTTACGAGAGTTACACTAGTCATACAACAGCATGCTTAGTATAGCATGTACATTGCTTTCTTTTGTTGAATATGATGCTATAACATGTAGTACGTGTAGGTGTGTACTTACTTTTTGTCTCTAGCTTCGACAGCATCACTCAATATCTCAAGTAGCTGTGATAGCCGTCCAAATGGTGTAGCCATTTTAAGGCCTTGTAACATACCACGTTGTGATTTGCCACCTGCATTCTTTAATTTCTCCAAATCTTTCTGCTCCAAATCCTATAAGATATTATTTTCACACAAGATCATATTTGTATAGAATTGCGTAATGCAGTGCATTGTAACATGTAAGCAACCATGATGAGATTGATGCTACGTTAATAGTATGCGCTGTGTACTCATGCTGTTTACATACAAACTATGTCTACTAGTGGTTATGCATGTAACAAACAAACTCATACGCACTTGCATTTGACACTGCTAACAGTCAACCCGTACCTCATAGAGCTTTTTAGCATTTTCAGCTTGAATGAGCTCCTTCTTGTTCACAACTTTTGCTTTAGGTGCAGCTTTACTGCTCTTCTTAGTGCTACTGCCATCAGCAGCAGCTGCAGCAGCTGCAGCAGCTTTGTCTGTCGCTACACCATCTGCAGCTGCTTCAATAGCTTTCTGTTTATCAGCATCCCAAATAGCTCTTGGATCAAAATCATGTGTTGGCCACAGATCTCTCAGCCAGATCGGCATGAGGGACTGTGACTCAATGCGGAAGCCAGAGCCATCGAGCGCATTGCTGTACACGAACAATCGCACAACACATGGTACGATACACCGTTGCATGTTGCATAGGTGATTGTGAGGGTTTTGCTCATGTTATAAAGATCGTGTCATTTAATAATCGCAGTAAGTGATACCTAATACACGTCACAGCACAGTGTAGACAACAGCTATGAGCTGCGTTTTTTTGGATAAGTCTAAGAGCTCTCGCAGTAGCATTAGCGATAGTTAGATGTCTTACCGATCTCTGTACTTTCTGAACTTGACTGGCACTCCCTCCCATCGCACATCATACAGTCTCGCCTTGCGGATATTACCGGAGGACTTACCAATAATCGCAGCCACTTGCTGCAGCACAAGAGCAAAGCGGTAACGATGGTATAGATCGATTTATCATCAGAACGACTCGCAATTTGCACAGTTCAATGCAGCAGGCTGCGCTTACTGTAAGTTAATCGATTATTTACCTCGGCATTGATCTCTTCTCCCACATCTACTGCTGCAGCCTTTGCTGCCATCACCAGCACAAGGATGCCAAAGCCGTCGATGAGAGATGTGACGAACCCCTCACGACTGTCTGCTATAGAAATTCCTACCTTCGATCTGCAACACTTCCACGCTGCAATGGATGCATTTACAGCAGCCCTGTCCAAGCTGAAGGCAGCCAAAGCGCCTATCACCTATGGTGGGTCTCGCTTTGCAGCAAATCCTTCTGGTTCAGCAAGCAGCCCTCCTGTAAAGGTCACACAGGAAGATCATCAGAGGAAGAGGCTCCTAGATGCTGCTGCTGCAATCAGAGCTGACAGAGAAGCAGTGGGCTGGCCCAGCAGGCGAGGCAAGGGCGGCAAGCGTGTCCTAGCTGTCCTGCTGGTCATCATAGATGCTCTCCCTCACGAAGCGCTATGGCGGAAGTGGATGCAGAGCTGTAGTGATGATAGCACTGCTGACAGAGATCGTGTGGAAGTGCGGTTCTGGATCCATGCAAAGTACCCATCGCAGGTGCAGAGCGAGTGGGTCAAGCAGAGGCTGCTGCCAAACAGTCATAGGCCTAAATGGGGCAGCATAGAGATCACACTTGCTATGATTGACCTAGCAAAAGCAGCTGTAGCTGATTCTGAAGTTGGCAGACTCCTGTATGCCAGTGAGACCTGCATACCACTAGCACCTCTGCAAGAGGCTGCCTTTGAGCTGTGGCGCACAGAACAGAGCTGGGTTAACTATAGCATGACACCTACTAATGGCTATGACACTATACAGAAGTGGGGGAAAATGAGCATGGCTGTGCCTAAAGAGCGCATCAGCAAAGCAGACCAGTGGTGCTGTCTGACGCGCACACATGTAGAGGATGTGCTGAGGCTGCCAGAGCAAGCACATGAGCGCTTGTGGAGGCTCATGGAAAGTGTGACAGCAAGTGATGAGATGTACATAGCTACTGCATTATGCATACTTGGCGAGCTAAAAGTGCTAGGCGACAGCGGTGAGCGTGTTGCTAAGAGGCGAGTCACATGGTGTGACTGGTCTGTATCTGCTAAGAATCCTACAGCCTACAGCAGCTTTGATCCTGGCAGCACAGTTTTACAGCAAGCTGTAGCGCAGGGCTGTCTGTTTGCTAGAAAGTGGGCAGCAGGTACTGTTGACACAACAGCATGGCAGTCTTGGCAAGCAGTAAGGCTGCAAGCTTTCACAGAGCGGCTTGACACAATGGATAGCAGTGAAAAAGCAGCTGCTTTTCAACAGATATATGATAACGGCCAAGAGCCGCCTGAAGGCAGCAGTTATAGCATGCATGCTGATGGCGGTAGCAGTGCTAGTGAAGCAGCTGACAGTGGTAGTAATGCGCTGCATTTAAGAGGTGCGTTGTCAGCCTCACGCGAAGGTAAGCAGCAGCAGCAGCAGCATCGACAGCAGCAGCAGCAGCAGCAGCGGTATCGCAGTGACAGCAGAGACCGTAGACAGCACAGCAGCTGTGGTCACTACAGTAACACTAATAGCAGAAAGAGAGATAGATCACGCAGTGGTAATGACAACGACATTCATCAGCACCAGCAGCCTAACAGGTTTGAAAGCAGCAGAAACACACTAGCTATTGATACAGTAGCTATCACTGCAGCTGCTGCTAATAGTGGTGCTAGTAGTGGCAAGCTGGGCACATGGGTCACTAAAGATGATGTAAAAACAGCTACTGGTGCTAACACTACCAGTAGTAGTAGTGATAGTGCAAAAGCTGTACTACCATTTCATAACACACTGGCACTGCCAGCTGTGACCACAGAGTTGAGAAACAGACAAAGCAGCAGCAGTAACAATAGTGATACTGTGCAGAGAAGCAGCAGTGGTAATAGCCTTAGTAACAGTCATAGCAATAGCAATACAACAGGAAGAAGAAGCGGTAAAAGAGGTAGAGGTAACGGCAATAATAGTAAGGGCAGTAACAGCAACAGTATTGATTACAGCATATATGCAAGGCCAGCTGATAGACCGCAACAGCAAACAGACTGATAGATGAAGCCACTGTCACTACTACTAGCTATATATACTGTTTGATATCACTGGCATCAGCAGCAGATGAACGCAGCAGAAGTGGCAGTACGCAGCAGCATTTGTAACAGAACTTGATGAGCATCTACAGTTATATCTACAGCTTTACGTGTGCTATCTGTGTGCCTGACACACACTATTTCTGAGCGAAATGGCGTATATGATATGATATGCAATCGAGAATATAACTCTTCGATACAGGCACTATGCAATTGGTATTACACAATGAAGCATAGATGTGTGTTCTAGCATTGATGAGAGATATAGTGCATATACGCTGGCATGTTCGTGTCGCAGTGCTCATCTCTTGTGGCTTTGCGCATCTATGAATGCATATGTTGGTATAGTCTGTAATACAAGCTACATGTTACATGTGATAAGTTGTAGCAATGGTGTGAAGGTTGCTGCGATGGTATTGTACGTTTGCTGCTGCTGCTGTATGCTAAAGCTAGCTTTTGTGACATGCGCATGCAACAACCAACAAGCTATGTAACACTGACACATACTTCTGAAGTATGTACTTTGATCTGGTCATGTGTAGAAGCAGATTGTATGCAAGATTCAAGTAACATTGCCATGTAGTATTCGTATGCATCATTGCTTACTAAGTAGTACTTACATAAAAGCACAGCTTAATGCGTCCTCGTCCAAATAATACACGCTAGTGTGTACAACGATCTGTAAAAACCTCTATGAACTCTAATGTACATCGCGTAGAGTATGTACTACTACCACCATTGTTACTCGCGATACCATCATATAATCATATGATATCACCATGTAAATGCTCCATGTATTGTTAGTAGCGGATTGGCCCGGGGCGCAGTGATGATTGTGGAAATATACGAGCGCTAGTACCTAAACTGATTATTTGATGCGTTGGCACAAAATGGACAAACTGACAATAATCCCCACTATGATTACTGTTGTCTTCGTTGTCACTCATAGTGTTGTCTTCGTTTGTATTGCTATCAGCTTGTAGTGTCAGATTGCGTAATGGTTGTACAAGTGCATCGTGCCCTGACGACCGTGAACTACTGCTATTACCATTACTATTAGCATTGCTATTGCTATCGTTATTGCTGGCGCTGTTACTGCTGTCATTGCTATTGTAACTTGCAGCTTCGTGCGGCTGCCACAGATTGTCTTTATCATAGTCAATATGACGCATTCGAGGCTCAGCCTGCTATGATATATATATATATATATGTGCACAAACCAAGAGCAAACACAGTTCAAGAGCTATTGTCTGCTACAGTAAGAATCTACCTTGTACACTGACACTATGTGTGTGCGTTAGCGATACGTACTACAACGCAAAGTGACATAAGCAAAGATATAAAGTGCAACAACTGCTTCTAATCTTACTGATTGTGCAATACATCACACATTTTCTAATGGTGCTACAGTTGAAGCTAAAAAGATAGCACTGTAAGTTGCGGTTAATGCCACAATATCAAGTAAAGTACATCACCTGAGAGGGTGCTGTTGTTCTTGGTTTAACATGTAATCCAGCGAATGTGAGTGAATCATACAGTACTACACTGCCTGCGCAGTGCTGTTTCGCTATAATACACAGCAGACAATGCGAAGTAGCGCAACGTTGACAATGTAAGTGAGGCACTTATGTACAGTAGGGCGAACACATCTGGCACATAAATCTGCGGCTTAAGCAAGCACACACTGTGAATTGTTAAAAAATGTGCGCCGCTTCACAGACTGAATCACAGCGCAAAACAAGCAGCTTTTGACTAGATAGCAGAGATGCTTATATAGGTCTACCACACCTTGACCATAGTCAGCAGTAGCAATGTCTCCACCATGTCTGCACTAAAGCCAGTTTTTACCACAGGTGTCAATGAACTTGGCACGTCTGCTTGAACAGTCAGTGTTGATGGGAGTGTAACTGTCATGATATTAAAGCCAACTGTTGCAAACTTATTCAAAGGGAAGCTGAACGCTGGGCCAGGAGGGCCTAACATACAAAACAACATCAAAACAAAACGAACCGGTAATGATAGATTGAGCAAATTGACATGATCAATTAGCACTCGCACGTTCCTTACAGTGTACATCATAACATAGTCTGACGAACAAAAGAGTCTGACAACGTTACCTTGCAAGTATACCAGATCATAATAAGGAGCAGCAGCTTCAAACACAAGAGGCTGACCGCCAAATGCTGTTGCGTTCAAGTAGCGACCGCGGTGTGCAACAATGTGTAGTGCTGAAACACACAGGCCAGCAGTGGAAATCCTTGCCACGCACCCAACAGCTTGACCATCAACAAGCACTGCGCTGGTCCTATCGGAGGCAGAGGACACAGCTGCATCGCTTTCGTGTTGCCACTCCAGTGTGCGCATTAGGGCTGGTGACTTCAAATACAGTACCTTTTCTTCTTGGTAAGCGGCGAGCAGACCGAAACATTGAGTGCGGCGATCCTCCAATTTCTCAATCTCTGATTCAACTGCCTCTATGCTTGCGAACCTTGTACCGACTACACTGTGGCTATCAAGGGCTCGGGTTAACTTGTTTATTTGTTCCAGCAATGTGTCGGCTTCCTGCTCGCATTTGTCTATTCTAGCACTTACTGTTGCGATCAATGACTCGGCATATAGAGAGTACATCGCTTAAGCAGCACAAGCTCTTTTTTTGGCGAAACATGAATAAGCTCAGTTCCGATCGTAGGGACCTTAAATCTCAACCCAAGAACCCCAACATGTAACGGTTTTCTGCTCGTGGCTCTTGTGAGCGTGAGGAGAGGGAGCAAATGAACTTGGGTACGCTGTGGACGTGGGAGAAGCAGAAGCTGCCATGCAGGATCAGGCAGGAGAGCGGGAACCCTGCAATCGATGATCTGCGCGAGAGAGTTGCTGAGCTCGCAGGCATCAACCTTGCTGAGTTCCTCGATGACACTGCAGCTGGTACTGGCAAACGGTCTGCTGGCCTCAAGGCAGGCACCAAAGCTAAGAAGAAGGGCAGGCCACAGGCAACGCTACAGCCAGCAGCACCAGATGGTGGAGGTGATACAACACCAAGAGGCATAAAGCTGAATCGTGATGCGCAGAGGACTCTTGCTAGTGCTGAGAGCGTGCTTGCTCAGGCAGACTCAGCACCAGTCAGTGTGAACCGCAACTTGAACAAGGTAAGGTGC
>AXNI01015725.1:0-14185 GCA_000498555.1 Heterococcus sp. DN1 | reverse complement strand
TTTTAAGCTTGTTCATATATCAGAAGACCTACTACAAGGGTTGAAACGAGACTATGGCAATGATCACAAGTGTACACAGTTGTGCAATAGTATTTGGGAACAGATTAAACCCTGCCTACTGGTAAGCTATCAGTTCAATAGTGATATGTTGCATTGTTCATACGTTAAATGTATACTTCCAACGATACAGAGCAGTACCAGATTACATAGTATTGCATGCCAGATACATGTCAGTGTCAGTCAGACCATTTGCGCTGCAGTCCATATGTCGTATGCAGGGCGTACTCGTTGTTAAACTTTTGTATAGCTATATATGGTGCAACTCATGCAGATTGCTGCTATTTAGCTATATTGTGCTATGCTCATGTGTCTGATGAAACAACTATTGCTTACCGGCTTGCTGCAACTGCAACAGGTTGGTAAGAAGAGGCGTAACAGCAGTAAAGGTACGTGAACTCCAATCATACTGCAGCACGCAGTTACTTACTGTACAGCCAGCAATGGTTGAATATGCGACTGACGTAGCACTTATGCAGTTGTGGCTGAAGTAGTAGCATTTGACACATCTCGCAGGCGTTTTTATCATGGTTTTGTCTTGCAAAGTGCGCGAGTCTTGCTCTTGATGGATGCGTTGCGTACTGCTGCTCAATTTGTATCTAGATCTCAGTGTAGCCTTCGGAACTTGTTGCATGGTGCTTTGACACATGTTCACAGGCAGCGGTTACAGCAAGATGATGCCATACAGTATGCGCAGCAGTACTGCAATAGCAACAGCTAGTGAACTGACACCAGATGTTACAGCCTTCATAGCTGCAGTTGATAGTGCAGATGCGTTGTTTTTGCAAGCACGCGGTAGTCGAGCTTTTACTGCGTTTGATGATAGTGACAGTACTGACGACTCTTTTCAGACAATTGTAGACATACTGAAACGAGATGGTGTGCGGATTGAAAAAGCAACTGAAGTATGCGATAGTGTGTCAACTCTGTATAACATACACTGGAGCAACTACTGCAGCAGTGTAAGACAATCTGTTGCTACTGACGCCAGCAGTAAAGCGAAGCTATATGCAAAACTACAACAGTTTGTTGATAAGTGGCAGCGCTGCATTACACTAGCACGAACACTACGAGAGCGCTTAGACCTGTATAGCAAGCAGGTTGACACTAAGTGTATAGAGCTGTATGAACTAAATATACAGCGGCTTACCACAGGTGTTGATAGGCTTTCCACAGCCGTCAAACAGTTGGTAAGTGCTACTAAGTAATGCCTACACCATGTACATGCAAGTATACTGTATCATTGTTGTCTGCTATGCAAGGTTGACGTGTTTGATGGCGATACGCTATTGTTCTACTAGTAGTGTTGCTCTATGCAGTAGCTCATACTATGTATGCATTCATTGATATCATGTGTATCTCGCTGCACACTAGCCATGGTTGCTTGACGATCTTGCACGACAGCAACGTGATGCAGAGACAAGCAGTAGTATAGGTAAGCTTCACCATGTATACTACACCCTATGCAGTGCTACAGACACTTCACATTGTATTGAGATAGTTCTTGCTTGTAAGTAGTAGCTCATTTGTGTATTCATTGTTGTTGTGCACGCTACAACATATTTGCAGGTGGTACAACAAATGAGACATCAACATCATCAGTTATAACATCATCAAGAGATTTTGATAGCAATACAGTGTACTCTATGAGTTCACTTCAGCAGTCACTACAAACAGTTGCAGAAAGTGTTGCAAGTCATCAATACACTGATAGCAGTAGCATGATAGATACTACTGATGAGCTAACAGTGCCACTTGCACGATCACAATCACAGCTGGAAACAGCTGTAACCGGTTCTACTGCAGCAGTATCACAGCCTTTATATACTAAGTTGCCATCAGCTTTGCAAACTGGCACTATTACTAGTGGTAGTGCTGCGGCAGAACTTAAGAAATCAACAAAACTATTGTCAAGTAAAGCAGTACAGCAAGCAGTATATACATCACCAAACAGCAAAACAGCTACTGGCGACAACAGTAATAAGAAGAGCAATGCTACTGCAACAGTTGATGATAGCAATGACGGTAGCGATAGTGACTGTTCTAGCACTGCATGTGATAGTATGGACAGTGTTGATGATATCATTGGTTTCTATAGTAGAGCAACTAGTATGCTAATGTATCACATCATGCCAAACATTAGTAGTACTGCCTCTACTGGTAACAGTAATGCGAAACAGAAGACAATGAGACATGCTCTCATGATACAACTGCGTGATACACTGACACAACTTGATAGTATAGACAAATCGTTTACTGAAGTGAAACACAGCAGCACTGATCAATCAAGTGAAAGTAGCTTAGACGAACACCGTAGTAGTATGAAGTATCAACTGTTTATAGTGGGTGGTAAAGGCTATGATAAATCAAATGTGTGCAACACACTATGTGGTGGTATCAAGGTGAGTTGTGTACTATTTTGCTGTGTACTGCTTTATTCGCATATGCTTTATGCTACACTAGCACCTTAATGCATGCCATGAGCACAAGAGGTTTGCTGTTCAAGCTGCAGTTTACTGTGTGATACGCTGCATAGGATCAGGTTTCCAGGGCACAATGGATGTGATCTAATACAGTACTGCATTCTGATTCATGTAACAGGGCATTGCGCCATCTATCTTTTACAAAGGCGAAGTACCTACAACGATACCAATTGCAATCAGTACTAATTATACACAGAACACAAGTTGGCCATCATACAGTGTACATGTACAGTGGCATACTGATACCTATATAGCTGATATGATCAAGTGCAATACAGTTGTTACAAGTGACACAAAAGCTTGGAACATACGCTTAGAAGAGTTGCGAGATCAGTGGTTGAAACCCAAGCAGTTCAAACTACATGATACAGTAGAGTTGTCATCACGAGTAAACCTGGAACAGGCAGTAACACAGTATCTACAAGACATCTGTACACAGTTATCAACAAGTCACGAAGCAGTTGTAGCACAGATACATGTCCAAGGACCAGTACATATACCATCAGACTTTACTATCATTGAGATGCCGACACTCGATAGTATGCCACAGTACCGGTTGAATGCTGTAACAAGTACTATTGCTAGTGCTACTGCTACATCAGCTATACTGTATGTAACAACACAGCGGCCTGATGCAGCAGCAATGAGCAGTTTAGTGTCTAGCACAACACTAGCAGCACCAGTGCCTATAGCAATAGCATACTGTCCTACTAATTGTAGCAGTAGTATAGATGATGATTTACAAGCAGTACAAGATGCTATGTATACTGCAGTGGATACACTGATACGGGAGTCTACACTGCATCTGGACTATGATCGCGCTACACTATCAGCATGTATTGGCAATACTGTGCTTGTGAGTAGAAGAGCGATAGGCACAGATCGCACAGCATGCGATGCGATGCTTGAACAGATACGCCGTGCGGCGATCCATGCAAAATTAGTACAGTGGAGTACACTGCTTAACAGATTCAGTGTGCTAGCTTGTGGCATCAAGTTAACTAAATTGTCCACAGCTAACACTTCTAATCAGAAACTTCGGAGTACAAGTGATAGTTTAAATGCAGCCACACAGCCATTCGGTGAAGGTATGCGTGATATCTTCAAGCGTGCAGTAGCAGAAGGCGTACTGCAAAAAGAGATGAATAGAGGAAATCATGCCTTGACAGTATCTTTGAACTACATTCTTGACTGGATTGACACAGCCGGTGAGCTATTATTGCACAAGTTTGCACAGCGATGTGCACTAGCATTCAGCAGTGTGTTGAGTTTGCGCAGTGTGGCTACTGGTAGTAGTAGTAATGACAGTACATGTGACAAAGTGAAGCTGTATCTTACAGCTTACGCTGAAACTGAGGTGAGACTTGACAACTTCAAGCTGTTGAACTACATCATAAAGTTTTGACTGCAAGGATGATCAATAGCAAGTGTTTTAGACACACTGCAGCAAAGCTCTGTTCAATGGTGTCACGCGCAGCAGTAGTGCTTATATGGCAACTTCGCTGTCATGCTCACACACTCACATATGCCTGTGTGTCTCAAATTGTCGATAAACAGACGGAGAGGCTGCTGCATGATTGTACTTACTCTACAAGTACTACTGACACGAGATCAGCAGTGATCACAGCTTGGCTTCGCAGTATCAACACTGCTGCACCTTTGACTAAACGCGCAGCCACTGCAGACCTTAAGAATACTAGTGGTAATAGTAGTAGTAGTGGTGTTGCTGCTGTCGATGATAGAATGAGCAGTGAAGCTTTCAATCAGTACTTTGCACAACAAGATGATCAAGCAATAGCGATTATGACTAATGTACTAGATAGTTTACATGCTAAAGCAGGTTTGTTGCATGACAGTAGCTGCATTAGCTCAATGCTACTTGTAATAAAGAAAGAGCACAGACGCGCACTGTACAGATTACAGCGCGATTTAGCAAGCACTTCAAAGGTAATCACAAGTGCTATTCAGTACATCTTGCTAATACTGCTATGTAATACGACGATTGCTGGCAATTTGATAGGCCACTCTTTCTAGTCTAGTCTAGCATCAGTCATAGTGCACATGTAAGCATAAGCAGCAATCTCACATATAACAATGTGCATATAATGTCGCTGACGATGTGCTCTGATGCCATTATGTTTTTCGTTGATCATGCACACAGGAGTTTTACGCCAGTAAGACAATGGTTGCTAGCATTGGTACTTCTATGCCACTGCACTGCACAGAGGCATCTATCATCAATAGCATCAAGCAACATAAGGCTACTTCTGTAAACACAAAGCAAACAATAGCAAGCAAGACAAGTATTGTAAGCTTGAAAGTGTCTACTGATGATACAGCACCTTTTGAAGCAGCAAATCCACAGCATAGAGTGTTTACTACCACTCAACAAACTGATTCGGCTAGTACTGCTAAGAAGATACTACTGCAAATGCGTGTACCAACAGCAGCTGTAGAGCTCATCAAAAGACAGTACATTACACCATTGCAACAACGAGTAGTACTACTGAAACAAGCGCTAAAGCAACAAAAGTACATGCCAATTGAAGCAATGCCTGCTGAACGCATGCGAGAGACAGCATATTTGAGTCCTGTTTTCATACCAGTAGATGACATCAATGATGATAATCGAAGTACGAAACATGCACTAACATGCGGTACATACAGCGAAAGGAGTGTCAGTACTAATACTACTGTAGATGAATCACAGTATCCTCACATAGTGTTCTACATTGTACCTTACAGTACAGCACCAGCAGCAAGTATAGCAAATGATGTACTGTGTGGTAAACGTGCTGATGATCGGCTCACATTTGTGATTAGATTACCACAAGGTTTAGCATTACATCCTGGCGCTGCAGAAGTATCACTACTCATTACTAAGTGGCTGAGTGAGCTTGCTGGTTTCAAATTAGACATGTTTCTAGTGCCTGATAACTGGTGAGACTACTATACTACCTACTACACTATGTAACACTGATATGCGCTATCAGTTTTGAATTTGCTTGTGCGCATCTCAGCTTATGCTGTAGCGTGTATATGTTTACTTGTGTGTATCTAACACCTCGATTTGATGCAATTCTTGTGATTATTGCTATCCATATCCATGTCCCTATTACAGGTCATCGTGGAGTAGATGCTGTTCACAATCTTTGCTACACAAGTCTACAGCAACTCCAATGTATGCTCTGTTTAGTATACAGGTTACACTTGTTAGGCTGCCTGAGCACTGCTTAAACAATGTCAGTATTGAGCTGATCAAAGCATATAAGGAATTGTTGATAGCAGCAACACAGTGCATGACAAGTAGAAAGCAAGCTGCTGAGTTCATGCTTACAGTGAATACACTGTTAAACAAGGTGAGGACTTAACAATTATATGCATTACTATAGACTATATATTATACTGTGTATGCAAATAGCACACGCTGTAGCTCTAGCTCACACACCGGAATGCTTTTTTTTTTGTGTGTGTGTGTTACAACCGCAGGCAACACGCAGCTTTGACACTATCACAGTGTTGATCACAGCAGTTGAAACATATCCTGCATTACAAGTGGTGTTACAAGGCACACTGCAAGCAGCTTCACACTATACTACACTAGCAGCACTTGCTGTATGTAGCAGCGGTCTTGACTGTGACACTATTGAAAGTACTAGTTTTACACAAGACAATGCCTTGACATATGCACAAGCGTGTGTAGCTGATGTATCAAGATTGCTACCACTACGCAGTAGAGACATGTATAGACCTGTACACAGATCACAGAATAGTTATAGTAATAGCCTATTGCTTATCAATGCTGAGACTGTACAGCATTACACTTTTTGTCCTACTGATATAGACAACAACAAGCAGCAGCAGCTATCTTTGCGTCAAGTTGTATCTACTAGTACATATGCTAATACTGCTGATACCTTTTGTGGTCAAGTTACGGCTGCACATAAAGTTGTACTAAAAGTGCCAGATGTCATGATGCATTGTCCACACAGTTACAGTGCTATCACAACGAAGCAAGCAGCAGGCAGCACATAACAACACATGCATATAGCAACACATATGTAAATAGCAGCACATGGTTTAAGCTGTTTGTATTGAGTTTCTAGTCTGTGTATGTCATTTGTGCTCTGTGTTGCTAGTCACTTTATGTATCTGCTGGCTTGTTCATACAAACCACCAATGTGTATGTTCATGTACATGTCTAAGTGGTAAAAGCACCCACTGCTAGTTTGTGTGTGTGAAAAGTAGCAGCAGCAATGCTGTTAAGATTTTCAGCCATGGTACTGATCACTAGTTTCGAGCTGTTTAGTACACTGCTTATATATGATCTACCAGTCGATGCTATTGTCAGTGATGCTGTGTTTACATCTATGCACATTTGTCTACGCAGACTGTGTAATCATCCAAAGAGGTTGTACGAAAAGTGCCTGTAGATACTGCATCAAACAGTTCTGGCTGCCTTAACATGTACCAATAAATATCACCGCCAGCGCTACAAAAGCTCAAGCTGACTTCAAAAAAGAGATCACAGACTTCTGATGCACGTGTTGCTGCTGGATTTCGCCCAGGTTTAAAAGGATTTGCTGCAATAGTGTTCGCTGCAGTATCAGCAGCTTGTTGCATAGCTGTACGCAATGCTGCACAACCTCCCACATTAGGTGTTAGCATCAACATGTCATTCTGGCTATCTTCAAAAGCAACAGTAGTTATGCCATTGTTTCGGGGACGCAGTGTATACTGCAGTTGCTGCAGTGGTGGCTGTGGTTGCATCTGTTGTACTGCTACTATTGGTGCTGCTGCTGCTGCTGCTGCTGCTGCTGTAGCAATTCTTGCTTTCAATTGTGCAGTAAACATCATACCGCTGGCTTCTCTGCTGCTGAGTTTTGCCTCTGTCAAGAAGTGTTGTGCATCTGTATCCTGTTCATTTACACTAGTTACACTTGACAGTATGTTTACAGGGGTCATATCAACTGCCTTATTGTGGAATACAAGTGCTGGAAGACCATTTGGATCATCACGTCTGTGTCTGAAGTGACAATTAGGTTTCAAGCGAAGGTGTAACTTAAGGCTACTGGCTACTGCAATACCAGGTGTCTACTAATAGTGTAATCGGAGAAAAGAGAGGTAAAGAGAGAGACGACAAGCAGAGTACATAGACACGAATCAGCTCTGATACTACATGCAGAACTAAGATAATATTGCTTACAGACGATCAGCACGCACACCCGATCATGTCCTAAAGATGATGTCGATAGTATCAGCTAGCATGTATGGTAGGTTGAAAATTTTAGATTAAAGTGGGCACTTTACATTCTGCTGGGCGAAGAGCATTGCTGCGCGGATCAGCTCAGTTCGTCTGTCTAGCGCACTCTTGATCAAGCAGTCTATCTGTACTAAGCAGTATGCCACGCCATGCAGTGCCTCATATTGATTCTGCTTGCCTGGTAAGCGTTTCATAGATAGTCTTTTGCCCTCTTCGTCAAGCATCTGTCTAGCATTTTGTACATGATTTGTGACAGTATCTGCCAACTCTTGCACGTCTCTAGGGGCAGTAAAAGGCCTGTCTTCTACGTAAGTTGCGTTAGCTTTGAACGTCAAACCTTTTGTATACACATCGACCAGCTCATTCATTATGTCGGCTGCGATAACAGGGTACTCAAGCTGTAAGCGATCCTGAAATGTAATTCCAGCACTTTGTGTGACATTCGTCAGGGCATTAAGGTCAGAGTGCAGCGCTGCTGAGAGGATGCTTATTGCTGTTGCAGCAGCAACAGCTCTGCAGTCAGGTGCTTGTGTCTCATCACCAAGCAGCTCCTGAGCGAAAGCCTCTGCAATCCCCATACCATCATCATCATCATCCTCCATATCGTAGTCTGCAGCTGGCGCGCAGTAGGCCAGCAGGCACTGCACAGGCACTGCTCAGGCACTGCTCAAGAAAGCTGAGGTGCCAACGTCTTCTGAAACGCTTTTCACAAGCCTGCAGCGGCCTGCCAGCAACTGCAGAACAATAACCAGCAGCAGCATCTTACTCCTGTGCACTCTAGTATATCATTTGAGAGCGCTCGGCTCCTAACACCGTGCAGAGAAGTGCATGACGCACACAAGGCAGATGATAAGGCACCTCATGTGTTTTACAAGTGCATTGAAAGCAGAAGAGAAGCACAGAGAGCTGCAGCGAGAAGTTTCTTGAAGTATATGCAAAGCTCGCTATGATGGTCAATGAACCGCAATTGAACCCATATTTCAATATGTGGACAACTGCTGCATACACCCTTTCTGAACTGGCTTTCACAACTTACTAGCTCAGTCAATCAGTGCTGCGTACTGTTGAAGTACTACTGTTTTACACCTTGCAGTAGTTTTACCAAAGCCAGCCTTTCCTTGAGCATGTATAGCAGCATTAAACAGGCTCAGAAGTAGTGCTATAGCTCATTCCTTGACACGACTGTACTATGCTATAACACACTGTATCTGCTATGCGGCAGCATCACTGCGCATCATATATAGTTATCAATGCTTATGCTGTGTCGTCTATTGCTTACATGCATTAAAGGGCTGATGTATATACGCGCCACACCTTAGCAATGCATGGCTGCTATTGCTATGGCATCGTCTGCCGCATAGTTGCTACTGCTACTGCTGCTGCTGCTGCTGCTGCTGCAATGTACTGTAAATTAGTGTCTTGATGCTGCAAAGGTTTCCAAAGTGTGTGTCATATGCGCTGTGCTACAATTGTCGCTATGATTAGTCTGATTGCTGCATCTGCGTCTTCTGATCGCTGTTATCATCATAGCAAGGTTCTGCACCAGTTCGTACTTCACAAAATTCAGTTATCTCTACCATTCCCATAGGCTCGTAAGTATGAGCATTAGTATTGGTACTTCTACTGCTGTTGAGGTCGGCACTGTTGTTCAAACTCGAGTCTGCACGCAATGATTCCTTTTGATTGCTAGCCGGCCCTGCAACAGACAAGCAGCATTGATAGCAGACTTCATATACAGACACAATGTCAAGACTTTGACGAGATCACGAGCCAAAAGCTAAACATGACGATCGATGAACCCGCATTTGAACGAGTACAAAGACACACATTGCACATGCATGTACAGCTTGCAACGCACCTGCTGCGTCAGCTGGTGCTTCTTGTTGTTGCTGTTGTTGCTGATTGCTGCTATCAAGAGTTGAAGGCTCGTCTTTGTTAACTCGCGTACATCGCTCACTTAGGCGGGGCTGCAGCTGTGCAACTGTTTCCAGACTGCAAGGTACTTGGGTGCATTGTGCATTCTGCCACAAGCAGATAATGAACTGGTTGTGTAATGGTACTCCTTGAGCGCCCAAGCATGCCATAACTATGCGATCAAGCTCCGCTGCGTGTGTGTGTGAGCAGAAGGTCATGTGAACATATGCAACGCTAAGGAGTTGAAAAGCTGTGCTGACACAGCAGGCTTTCCGAAGTGGATGTGATGTATATATTCAGCAGGCACAGACTATGCAATACCTTTCGCAAGCTCGCCTCGCAGCATCGCAACGACTGCACTCCAGTATCTGCCCCATGCTGCAGCGCCACTGGTCTTGCAGCAGAGCACGTACAGGCTGTGTTTGAGCTGCTTTGGATCACGGTAGAGAGCACACATATGTATCGTGAAAAAACGAGCAAATTTTGGATGAAACGCTCGCTGGGAGAAACGGTTTTCAAAATAGCCCTCAATCTGCAGTGCATTGCCCTGCCAACAAAGGTGCGTGATTAAAAGCTATGACAGACGAGCTAAAGACACCACCGGATACTCCTGTGGGTGGTGCTGTTGCAATCAGCACGCAGCCGCAGTGCAGTGCAGCGCAGTCAAATGGGGATTTGGAGAAAGGGAGTACAACTACAGTAGAAGCAGAGGAGCCAGAGCCAATCACATCAACCCACCTGTACCCTATGAAACTGACCAGCGTTGCGCACCAGCACCGCGGCAAGAGGTCTAGCGTGAGTCCAGAGTCAGTAGTGCTTGGCGCAATAGTCGAAGCAGATGATGACTGTGCGTGTAACTGTAAGATGTTGACGCTCGTCAATTCAGGAGCTATGTTGACCTGTGTGTCAGTAGCCATCGTAGCTCTTCAAGTCCTGACATACGCTATGATAGCTCTCAGCTTGTTAGCTAAAGAAGTGACATGCTCTCCAGATTTAGTACAGAAGTGGAGCTCAGCTCTAATGTTTGGCTCACTGCTAGCTCTCATCTACACAGCAGCTCATGCTATGCAGGATGCACGTGAGATCAGATCATCTACAAAGGCACTAAAGAGCAGCAAAGATCCAGTGGGGAGCAGCGCTAGCAGAAAAGCTTGGCTGCAGCTATTCATTTACTGCCAGTGGCTGTCATTAGGAGCATCTATAATAGTGTTTAGCATGGTCATTGCTAGGGCTACATCACTCATAGACTTCATTGCTAACTTCATTGGTCTGGGTATAGTGAGTGAAGCAGATAATCTAGTAGCTGGTGTACTTAACATAGCAGACCCGAGCCCAAAAGATGGTTCAGAGACTGTACATACACCTGCATCATCAAGTAGAGCTGCTGGTAGAGCATTCATGATGGTACCTGTTGTTGGTTCAATCTGGATTCTTATGTTTATAACATGGCAGAGTGCTAATGCTCTATGCACAACTGAGTACTTTGCTAAAAGCGATGCAGTTGCACAGTACATCAGAACTGAGGGAAAGTTTGCTTACACTGATGGTCACCGCAACACATAACTTACTGCAGTTGGCCAGCTTGCCTCACTCAACAAGGTGTATGCCAACGATACAAGGTTGACTGCTGTACCACTGGCAACTTTTGGCTCGCACAAGATTCAGGTGTGTACCATATGTATAAGCTGCACTGTGTGTTGCTCTCAGATTTTGCGCATCACATGAGCGTTCTAGAGCACTTCTGGAACTCCATGATCAAGATGTTCATCTGATGTAAAACCACTTGGCTCCAGTGCAACAACTTACATTGTAATACCTTGTCATGGCACTACCCATACTTCATTACTACAGGACATTGGTTTCAAGTTTCCTCTTTTTGGCGAACTGCATACTTCATTGACGGTAGGCATTAACCTTGTTGCGAAAAGTGCATCAATCACATATGTTGTAAGTGTACTTTCTTGACACTGGCTTTATCAAAATGCTGCTGCAACATCACACACAGATTGATTCATTCGGCCTGATCAAGTTTGGTTTATCAATGGCATCAGTTCCTAATGCTGCATCAGCTAAGTCATACTTCTATCAGCGTGGACGGCCTGGTACAATGTCTGGTACTACTACTGCTATTGGTGCTGCAGTAGCTTTATTCTGGTCAGAAGCACTTGACTTATCTAGTGGTGGTATTGTGTACGCTGGTACCCTTAGTAACACTACTTATGCTGTAGTGTTCAGTGATGTAGCACTGAGGCACACAACAGAAGGCAATGCTGAGACATTTCGCACTATCACAGCAGAATTGCTCATAGATGTATGTGGCTCTATTACACTGTCTTATCCAGCTACTGCACAGCCTCCTGACTATGACATGATCTATATAGGTGCTCAATCAAGCGATGCTAACACGAATGCAGTTGCAGCATCTATCATCTACATTGGTACCGGTAAGCTGGTTGATGGTAAAGAAGAAACACTGTTTACAGAAGAACTACAGCAAGCAATTATGAGGCTAACTCCAGCAGTAAACACATGTGCTGCTTTACCAGTGAATGCATACATGCAGAAGAATGCTCTGTACAGTAACGATAATGTTAAAGCACAGTATGACCCTGCACTTGGTTTAGTGTAGTACTATAACTGTGCTTTCTAAGAGTAGAAGAATGCAAGTGGCCTATAAAGAGTGTCACCTGCACTTGGTTTAGTGTAGTACTATAACTGTGCTTTCTAAGAGTAGAAGTAATGCAAGTGGCCTATAAAGAGTGTCACCGTTTCTGTGTGTGTGCTAGCATACTTCAGACAGTGGGTATCATGAGGTTTTGTGAAACCACTCGTGGCACGAGTTGGCGATGTTTGTGGTTTGACAACATATTAAGCGGTTGTGACGAGTGTGTGTTGTAGAATTAATTAGTAGCAGTAGTGCATGTTGTGTTTGTAGAACAACTAGTAACAGTAGTGCATCAGTAAGTATAGTTGACTAGGTGTGGTACTCATTAATATTTTGTTTTTTGCCAATTGTGGTGTCCCATCGTTTACGACAATTTGAATGCATATGTATGCAATGATCACTGTGTGCGAGTTCATGTGTGCTTGCATTGGTGTGCTGACTGCATGATTGCTACTAGTACAATTGCACTGCTTACTTCCGCTCTGACGCTATAGCCGGCAGAGCGTTGGATGATACTAGTAGGCTAACAGTATGAGCTGAACAAGTAGGAGCCGTTGATTAGAAGTATTGACTGCTACTCGTACTTTGGTCATGTGCGCATTTGTGATGCTACTATTGTGTTGTTGAATACCCATACAGTGCTGCGCTGGTATAACCGCGTTGAGCATCATTACGTCGCGTTGCTCAGAGATTTCATATGCTGGGGTCACGGTGTCATGTGTATTTTCTACAAAGTTCAGTACTACATTTACAACCATAAAACTCGCGTATATACATAAAGGAGATCGTTTTCAATCAGTACTACAATTGGCGAGTGCAGATATGTCACTACAGTGGTAAACAGTGTTCGAGAACTTCATACAATGGTCAAGAGCA
Organism: Heterococcus sp. DN1; assembly: GCA_000498555.1. Taxonomy (NCBI): domain Eukaryota; class Xanthophyceae; order Tribonematales; family Heteropediaceae; genus Heterococcus; species Heterococcus sp. DN1. The sequence continues at coordinate 927 of AXNI01015725.1, read as the reverse complement.
GCAATCTGCTAGTGTACGAAAGAAACAACATACGTGCAGCATGTATCACAGTCATCGGCAGATCGTCCTGAGCTCTTGAGAAGAAATAGCATTACATTTGAGAGTGTATAGTGACCTCTCAGATATATTTACAGCGCACTACAAGCTGCTGGCTCCAGATATCATCAGGCTGATACGTTTCAGTACGCCCTTACTGGTGCCACAGCCCAGTTGCGCGCCACTGCACTGCACTTAATGACTATGACATGTTTGCAGTTAGCTATAGCTGCTTGCTTGTTCACACTCCATCGTGCAGTGATGGTGTCAATAACTGCGACACCTAAGCACGATCTCCCTCAAGCAGTGACTTAAGCTTGCCAGACTTGTTAGCAGCTTGTGTGGCATCATTACCACCAACATGGTGCCCTTTGATGAACACATTTGGCACAGATCTCTGTCCTGTTAGTGTTGCAAGCTCTGCCTGTATGTCAGCGCCATCATCACGCTGATCAAGCTCAAACACAGTTGCATCTACACCCAGCTCTTTGAACAGTGACTTTGTTGCTCTGCAGTATGGGCAGTAGCTCTTACTGAACACTACAGTATCACGGGTAGAAATCTGCTCTTTGATGAATGCTGCTGATGCTGACATGGTCACCTTTGGCTTCCTGTTGCACAGAGAGAAAGATAAATAGCCTTAGCTCAGTAGTGGCTCACAGAATCTTGAAGTCCACCCAACCCAAGCTCATATAACATGATATATGCAACGCAACATGCAAAAATGCCAAGAGTTGACCTCCATGATGAACATGCAATTGATGCAGCAATGTGAGCATAAGACTGCAGTCTTACTTTTGGAGTGGTGCTGTGTTCAAGCTGCCTGCGTTCACAAAGTCAGTACTTGCTGAGGTGACACCGTTTGCTGAGATTGAAGCGCTAACGTTACTG